>QKWP01002212.1:2270-80609 GCA_003550325.1 Gigaspora rosea
CTTTATAAGTTACTCCCGATTTTTTCTGCATATTTATTTATTGTTTATAACATATTTATTTATCGTCTACAGCATATTTATTTATTGTCTACAGCATATTTATTTATTTATTTTACTTATTAAAGTTTTGTATTCAAAAATAAGCTACCTCTTTATTGTGCTTAAAATAGTAAATAAGCTATCTATGGTTTTTTTGTTAAAAATCGGCAAAAAAAGATAGCTGCAACATATGGTATATATTGATTTATATCTACTTAAAAATTTTCCTGATGTATATATAGTATCGTTATACAAAAAAAGATCGTACTTGTTATAAAGATTGTCTTTGTTATACAAATAAATATCTAACTTTTCAAAAAATTACCAGTTGGTTATACAAATTTAAACATACGACATATGGAAAAATTATATACAAAGCCAGATCTCAGTATTACATATATTCTTTGGGGTCCTAGTACACCTAGACAGCGCTAGAACAACGACCATAAAAAAAAATAAAGTTTATGTAATACGAAACTTGTATGATCACCTCATATATTAGAATCTACTATATTTAAGATCTCATACCATTGCAACATAGAATAGTAAACAATCTGTCGAATACGTACTAAAAATCTAAAAAAAAATAAAAAAAAATTAATTAATTTGTTATAAATAAGGGGAGTAACAAAAATTAGGTGATTTTTTAGGGAGGGGAGTTAAAAAAAGTTGAAATTATATATAAGAACCTGACTATTTATATATTGAGGAAGAGGGAGGGGGTAGGCCTCTAATAAAAATAATCAGGTGATTAATGACACTGCCCTAAGCAAAGAAGAACGTATTACGAATTATCTTGATATCTAATTAACATAGGGTTTTACTTAGTAAATGCCGCGTGCTTACTGAGTAAAGTTCTCTAAAAAAAAGGACGGTTTTTAATATTTTTATAATTAGAAGCTTATAGTATTATTCTATCGTTTGTGCTACTTTAATACTATATTCATTTAAAATTTATGACATTACCTTATAAGCTAAAAATTTCAATTTGACTTTGTGTTATAAGTGATCTGCATCACATTTTAATAAGGAAAATTCTCTAATTGACTGGCAGATCATCAATTAATCAATATTACATATTTAATTATATATTTATTTTAATTATTATACATTCTTTACAGTATTATTTTTATATTAGGGAGCTTCCAGAAATTACGTAATTTTTGGGTGGGTGGGTGGGGTCGCCAAAATATCAGGTTATAATTCTGGTCAAAATTTTATAATTCTGGCCAAAAGTATAAAATTATAAAATTATTGATAACTTTTGATCTACTGGGCCAATTTAGATGATTTAACTACCAAAATGCTCATCTCGATGAGACGATTCTAACAAGCCCAAAATCGTTATAATCTAATTACAGGATCCCAAGATCGTTCAACTTTTGTGCAATTTTAATAGTGATTTTTTAGAATCACTAAGTAAATTTTTTTAACATTGAATAACTTTTGATCCACTGGTCCGTTTCGGATGATTTAACTACCAAAATGTTCGTCTCAGTGAGACGATTCTAACAAGCCCAAAATCGCTAAATTCCAATCACAGGATCCCAAGATCGATAAAGATTTGTATTGTTATTAATAACAATACAAATCTTTATCGATCTTGTGATCCAGTAATTGGAATTTAGCGATTTTGGGCTTGTTAGAATCATCTAAATGAGACAAACATTTTGGTAGTTAAATCATCCAAAACGGACCAGTGGATCAAAAGTTATTCAATGTTAAAGAAATTTACTTAGTGATTCTAAAAAATCACTATTAAAATTGCACAAAAGTTGAACGATCTTGGGATCCTGTGATTAGATCTTAACGATTTTGGGCTTGTTAGAATTGTCTCATCGAGACGAGCATTTTGGTAGTTAAATCGTACAAAACGGACCAGTGGATCAAAAGTTATTATCAATTCAAAAAATTGGACATATAAATAATTTTTAAAAAAATATAAAATTTGATTGGCTAATAGGGTATCAGGTGTGGGTGAGTGGGGTAAAATTTTGAAATTTATTAGTAACAAAAAATTACGTAATTTTTGGAAGCTCCTTTATTACATATTATTTTAACTATTTTCGCATTTTATTGCATTTAATTCTATTACTATTTGTAGAAGAAAAAATAAAAAAACTAGCCTTATATATAGAGATGTGATCCGTTATCTGTTTCCATCCGTTTTCATATTAAAATCCGCGGATATCCGTGGATTTTAATATAAAAACGGATGAAAACAAATAACGGATCACATCTCTACTTATATACTTATTTTTGCACATTTTGTAGTTAGTTATTATCTTTGTTTCTTTGTTTTAACTATTATTTTTGCTTTAGTTATTTCTTTTGTTTTAACTATTATCTTCATTTTGGTCTTTTTTCTAAATACTTTCTAAAAATAGTAGAGAAGTAAAAAAATAAAATCCCATTTTTTAGAAGTAAGTGTTGGTGTTTAGTGATTTTGGCCGATCAAAATTTATCGACTAAGCTTAGCTAATAAATTTTGGTCAGCTTAGTTGGCTTAGCCGATTTCTTAATCAGGTCTCAATCACATGACCAGATATGTTACATTTATATAGCAAATAGCCGATAGATCACTTATACATTGTTTATTAATGCTATAATGTGCCCAACTGTAATGCTAAAAAACGAAATAAAAGTCAGAATTATCGAGATTTAATAAGCGTTTATTTAATGTTTTTTTTTTTAATATTTATTTAGCTTTATTTTTTCTGTATATAAACGAATTCTCATTACTGAGATATTTCTAGTACAAGGTGTCAAGGAGAACAAAATAATGCGGGACAAAATACACAACTACATCGACCAATTCCTAGATATTAACTAATTTATTTTGGGTATAGTGTAAATTTAATTATAAACAATGTATCCAAATATGATTAATGATTAATATTTGTAGTCGACCCTTATTTATCAACTTGACTAAGTTGATATTTAAAATTTGGCTTAGCCGGCTAAGTCAAAGTTGATTAATATTTTTTTACTTTGGAATTATCGAAGATTTTATCAAATTTTTGTCGTAATCTTGCTCGAATCCTTGCTTGTACTTTATATTCGTTGATTTCTTTTCTCTATCCTACTATATACTAAGAAAGGTAATGTATCGAATCTGATTGGTTACTTTAATATAAAATTGACTAAATAGATTTTTTTGGAAAATCGGCTGGCTAAGCCGGTTAAGTCGATAAAATCGACTAATGCGAAATCGACTACAAACACTATTTAAATTATGAACCTTTCGTCAATTTTTATGTAGCAGTATTCTTATGCTACATCCGATTTAATAATATTATAACTACATATTATCATTAAAAAAATCTATTAACAGAAATGTAATCATCGAATATTCCCATTTTAATAAAATTTCCTGTGTCTGATGATTTTAATAATAGCACACATTTAAAGTTACACTTTACAATTGTTATAAATTATAATGCCGGAAAGGAGAGATATCTTTGGCAATTTGTAAACCTGCTTTAAGTGCTTGATGGTATTCGTTGATAAAAAAAAACCTGTTTTTATGCGTAGCACACGTAAATTATATTTTTTATTTTTGGGGAAATAAAAATCGATTAGCTGATTTTGAAAAAATCGACCGGCTAAGCCAAAAATTTTTGGCTTAGCCGACTATTTCATATCGGCCAAAATCACTATTGGTGTTCTTGCAAATTGCTAAAGAAATCTAGTATGTTCTTGCAAAGTGCCAGAAAAGTTAGAGTTGGTGTTCTTGTAAAGTGCTAGAAAAGTCTGGTTGTTTCTTGCAAAGTACCAAAAAAGTCATAAATAAATAAAATAAAATAAATAAGTAAAAAAAAAATAAATGAAAAACAAAATTTGTAAGCAAAACTTAATAAAAAAAATAATGAAGTTCCAAATTTATATTTTTTTGAAGTAAGAGTTCATGTTCTTGCAAATTTAAAAATTGCTAAAATCAAGTTGTGTTTTCGTAAAGTACCAGATTAATGTTTTTGCAAGATGCCAGAAAAGTCTGTATTTGCTTGCAAATTGCTAAAAAAAGTCTAAGTTGGTTTTTTTGCAAAATGACAGAAAGTAGGAGTTGTATGCTTGCAAAGTACTAGAATAAAATAAATTAATAAAAAAAATTTAAAAATAAAACAAAAACAAAAAACATAAAACAAAAAATAAATAAAGCGAAACCTTGTGAAAACTTGTGAAAACTTGTATCTAACTAAATCATTTCTTTTAAAGAAATATTTTTAAAAATTTAAAAATTAAAATTGTTAAAGAAATTAGTTGTATGTTTTTACAAAGTATTGAAAGTCTGAGTTAGCTTGCAAAATCAAATTGGTGTTTTTGCAAAGTGCTAAAAAGTTGTTGGTTTTTTTGCAAAGAGCTAGTGTTCTTGTAAAATGTGAAAAAAATTAAAAATAAATAAATAAATAAATAAAAAAACAAAAACAAAATGAAAGCAAAAAAAGCAAAACAAAAAAACAAATCAAAAACAAAAAAAAACAAATCAAAAACAAAAACAAAATGAAAAAAAATATAAAACTAAATAGAAGATCTAATTTTATAAATAAAAGATCTAATCTGATCTTGTAATACAAATTAGTAGATTAATTTCAATATATTATACAAAATTTTGAAGTATTTTGAAAATATAGTCCAATGCATTTTTGGTATAACCCAGATTACATATCTACTGATCTAGTCAGTTCTAAATATTTTAAAATATTTTGAACTAAAGTATTTAAATTCATTTTTAAAATATTTCAAAAACATTTTCAAAATATTTCAAAACCTGAAATATTTCAAAATATATTGTGATATGTGAAATCTTTTGAAAAATTTTGAAATTTACAAAATCTTTTGAAGATTGCACTACTATATTCAATGATATGATATATAAATCTAATAGTTTATAATGTTTTCAAATCAGGTAACCTTTCAACCATGCATATTAGTTTTGAGAGATTCAATAGTACTAACTATTTTTCAAAATATAAAATCAAAAATTTAAAAATATTATAATAATATCTGTAAGGGGCATACCATTTATTACGTAATATTTTTTACTTAATAGCCACCTCTACCCATGTATGGTGTAATCATTTTATCTAATTCTAATTGATTAATATAATATATAGACATAATCACTACCTCTGACCATGTATCCATGGTAAAAATAACATAATAAATGGCATGCCCCTAATTATAAGATTCAATTACCAATTTTATAATTTAAAAGCATTAAATAATTGTTGTAGCTAATGCTAAAATTGGCTGATGCTAAAATTTTGATCTATTTTGATATAAAATTTAAATTTTTTTGTGGTGTTTTATTTGTTTTTGCCTTATAGGATTAGGGTAGATTTTGGATATAGATTTCATATTTAAAGAATATATATGGATTTTAGCAGGGCTTATAGTTTCAAATCAAGACCCCAAATTATAGCATTAGCTACAACAATAATTATATAAGGAAGCTTTCAGAAATTAGCTGATTTTTGTTTACTATGAGCCTACTCCCACCCACACCTGATACCCCAATTAGCCAATCAGATTTTACGAATATTATTAGTAAATAACTTTTGATCTACTGAACCAAATTTGATGATTCAACTACCAAAATGATCCTCTCAACGAGAGGATTCTAGCGAGCCCAAAATTGTTAAAATCCAATTACAGGATCCTGTGATCAGAATAGATTTGTGTTACTATAAAAGTTCTATAATTTATTAAATAATTATAACCCATTTATAGTAACACAAATTTATTTCGGTCTTAGGATCCTGTGATTGGATTTTAACGATTTTGGGCTTGTTAGAATTCGCTCATTGAGAGGATCATTTTGGCAGTAAAATCATCGAAATTGACCCAGTAGATCAGAAGTTATTAACAATTAAAATTTAATATTTAATTGTTAATAACTTCTGATCTACTGGGCCAATTTCGATGATTTTACTACCAAAATGATTCTCTCAATGAGAGAATTCTAACAAGCCCAAAATCATTAAAATCCAATCACAGGATCCTAAGTTCGGAATAAATTTGTGTTACTATAAATGGGTATAATTATGGTTGTTAAATATCGCAAGCTACTATATCGCAGGTTAATATGATTGGCCAATTAGATCACAGGATCTTGTGTAACAAAATGAACGAAAAATTATAAAAATTACAAAAAAATTTTTAAATAACTTGAAATTTCATTATGTAAACTAGTCTTGGGCTTCTAATTAAAAGTTTTTAGCGCTTAATTTTGCATATATATAGCACCCTCTAATCTAATATTAATATTAGTTCGGACCCTAACCCTAACTAATAATCATTTTGATTTTTTTTTAAATATTAACCTGCGATATCACAACCTGCTAAATTTATCAAAATCCTTAATAAATTATAGAACTTTGATAGTAACACAAATCTATTCTGATCACAGAATTTTGTGATTGGATTTTAACTATTTTGGGCTCACTAGAATCCTCTTATTGGGAGGATCATTTTGGTAGTTGAATTATCAAATTTGATCAAAAGTTATTAATTATTAAATATTATTAATAAATCTATAATTTTGGTTAAAAATAATTTTGCAACTTTGGCCGGAATTATGAAATTTTGGCCGGAATTAGACCTGATACTTCAGCTGACCCACCCACCTATCCAGAAATCAGCTGATTTCTGGAAGCTCCCTAAAGTTAGGATGCTGACATTTATTAGATAATATTTTAGGGAATGGGGGGTCAAGAAAAATGTTAAATTTGATTGGCTAAAATTCTATTTATAGATCTTACCTGGGGTGGGGGTAGTGTTTGTAGTTGATTTGCATTAGTCGATTTTATCGGCTTAGCCGGGCTTAGTCAGCCGATTTTTTAAAAAATCGGCTTAGTCGATTTTATGTTATTTTGACTATATTCTCATTATCACGTGCCTTTAATTAACCAATTAGGATGCTCGACTACAACTTAGCCGGCTAAGCCGATTTTTAAATATCAACTTAGTCTAGTCGATAAATTTGGATCGACTACAAACACTAGGTGGGGGTAAGCCCCTATAGTAAATAGGTATTAGGTAATAAATGTCAGTGCCCTTACTTACTTTTACTAATTCTAAATTTTTTTTTATATCTTGATTGATTTTTTTGTTATAATCTTTTTTTTCTTACTAATTTGACTCTTTTATATCAAGTACTAATTTAAAACTATGTCTAACACACCTTATAATAGTATTGTATATTGGACATTTTGTAGATATTTTGAACAATTTTTTCAAATTAAAATTACTAAAATTTTATTAACATTTTATTTGAAATATAGTGGAATTCACCTAAAGCCATCACCTTTTAATTATAAAAATTTTTAAATTGTTATAACTCTTTAAAAAAAAAGATATTTAAAAAATTTTTTGATAATTTAATAGCTTATTGTTTAAATTATTAAACTATCAATAAATTTTTTAAATATCTTTTATTTTTAAACCATTATATTAATTTAAATTTATATATGATTTATATATGATTCAAAAATTTTGGCGTTTATATATAAAAAAACATAACAAAATTTGAATTTATTAACAAAAATTTAAATGTTATTAATTAAATTTAAAATTGTATTAAGTTTTTCTGCATTTTTATTGGATAATTAGATTACACTGCAGCTAAAAAATTGGCGCCTATATATAAAATATGTTGGCTTTAGGTGAAATCCACCGTATTAAAAAAAAATTATATATTGAAATAGTGTATCTTTTGATGCTAAACAAGTTTACTTAGAGTTTAAAGTTATATTCATAGTAAATTTTGCAAAATGCTGAATTTTCTATATTTTGATTAATCAAAATATAGAAAATTCTACATAATGCAAAATTGTATAATGAATTATAACTTTTAGCTTTAAGTAAACTTTTTTAGCACCAAAATACATTATTTTGGCAATATTACATTTTTGATGAAAATTTATCAATTTTACTCAAGAACTAGTCTAACTTGAAGCCTATCTTAAATTTTAGATTCAATCTTCCCCAATCACAACCTTGTCTTGTCTAAAAACTATACTCAACCTCTAAAAAAAAATATATTGTTCTGTTAAAAACCGTTTTTTTATTTAGTAGCTAAAAAATTTATACCTAGGTCAAAATTTCGTTATTAAGCCAACTCCTCTTAAATTAGACTATTAGAGATTATTTTTAAAGTTAGCTTTCTAGCGCCTCTTCGAAGCTAAAAACGATGTTTGTTAACTTGTGTAATTACCGAGCAATTGATTTGCATTAGCCAATCAGACGAATTTCTGCCTATAACAATGCTGCTAACAACTCATGTGAAAGAAAATTATTTTTTTGGTTAACTCGACTTTTAACGCTAATCATGGCCGACGAAATATTTAACCAGATCACATCAAGAAGAGGAAGAGGACGACCTCGAGGTTCCAGAGGAACTGCCACTCGATCTCGGGCAACAACGACTTTAAGGCGTATCGGATCTGGATCGAGAAGAGGAGGGAGAGAACAAGTGGGATCAAGCTTCCGAGAAGGATTATCAATAGGAGGATCAAATTCACCAGACATAAGAGACTTAACTGCCGACGATGATTTAAATTCTATAAGTGAGCAAGTATCCCCACAAACAAGTCGGCAGCCCTCACCAACCCCCTCGATTGCTTCGGTATCGAGTGGTATTAGGAGACTTGGATCGTTGCAACCTGACCTTCCACCTCCCGGAAGGCTGGCATCGGTCAGAACAGTTCCTACAGGTCACTATTTTTTACCAACTTCTTCAAGAGTGACCCTTCGTGGAACTCAACGAATGACGTTTGTGCCGTCGGTGCCTGAAGCTCATAGGCGACCACAACCGTTAGTGCTTATTTTCCGTGAACATAAAACAAATGGTTTACTTATTGATCAGATGTTTTCAAATATTGATTCTGATTATTCTACCAAAGTACGTTGGCCTCTGACTCTATTTCGCCCGATTTTTTCGATAATGATGATTCTTCTGGGGTAATCTTACTTAACGTTTTTAATGTATAAATATTCAATGATTGACGTTAATTATGCTCAGCATAAGGATTTATTGTAGAATTATGATTTGTATCAAATGAGTCATGGATATAGTTCAATGCAACATGGAGGTATTTCAGCTTTTAAATGCTTTTATTTGAGCAATTTTTCAGAATAACCACATATCAGTACTTATTTATAGGGATACGTGGCCGAAGCCGTTATGTCCCAGATTTAATAGCATCGGGACCATTCGCTTATGGTTCGAATTCTGCCCTTACATCATGTAAGATATATTTGACTATTTGCGTCTTTTATATGATCAGTCGTGGCACTGCATCTTTCCTTGAAAACTTTAGTAGGAACAAATGGGGTCAATATTTTTAATTCGTCAATTATTGAAGAAAGGAAAAATAGAGCAGAATTTGCTGCAGACTTTGAAACGTTTCGGGATGATCCATGGGCCCCAGATATGCTTACTGTAGATATTGAAAAGGAAGACAATATAGCTGGATATTTAGAAGGTGCGTGGTAAATATGATAAATCTGTCAATACGGAAAATTTCAAATGGAATTTTGCATGTATCGGTAGCATTTTGGAGTCAATGGGCTCGTCATTTTTTGTCGATTTTAGAAAAAGATAGAAACCGACGTCGAAGAACTTTCTTTTCTTTTTACCATCCATTAGTGGATAACGAAAATTTCATGGATAAAGACTGCTACGATAATCAAAGCTCGAAAGAAAAATCGGATCAATATATAGATTTTGAAAGTATCGTACGTACACTTTATTATTCTGTTTATGTTTCAATTTTTTTTTTCACAATGCTCAATGATATTTATTTATTTAACCTCCATTCACATTTAGGACGACCAATTATTATGCTTTCAATTACCTACAATACTACCAAAATTCGAAGCACCTAAGAAGTCGTCGCCAGCAGCTACGAAGAATAGTATTCCAGAAAAAAACCAGGGCAAGATCGATAAGAATAAATTGACCACAATCATAGGAAATTCAAGAGGCAAGGATATTGACTCTAACATGGACAATGATAAAAATGAGCCAGAAGGACAAATAGGAAGACTTGTTATCCGCAAGTCCGGTAAAATGCAATTGCTACTTGGCAATTTCATATTTGATGTAAGTGACCATATAATTAGAGATGTAAATTGGCTCATCGGCTCTATTTATTAATCGGTTTTTATCGTAGTTAATATATAAGCGGTTGTGCCGTTTTCATCTCTGCATAGAATTCTAATTATTAATTTTTTTATTTACTTTGCAATTACTCATCCATTTTTGATATTATGAAAAGGTCAACCAAGGTGTAGATCGATCGTTCTTGGAGAATGGTTTTGTTGTAGATGCTGAGAAATCAAGTGTATATAACTTGGGTCAAATAAAGCATCATCTGATTGTAAAACCTAACATTGCAAGTTTACTGGGCTCCTAGTGATCCTGCCCAATAATAAAAAAATCAGCTAAAGCGTATTTTTTTTTAAAATAGCCCAATCAATTTTTATGATGATAATTTTTTTGAATCATAATTTCTCGGGCGCACCAGTCTATAGATTTAGATATGAACCGGTCAACAGCCAAGCTTGATCGGACTAATTTGACCAATTTGATAGTTTGGTCAAGAAGGTTTATAACAATCGACCCTCTTTATAGTCGCCTCCCATACAATTACATCATATGTAATCATATTTACGATTAGGCCAAACTATAATTAGAAAAAAAGCCTTCATATAAGCACATTTTAAAAAAAAGTTTACGTGCCCGACTGTGTGAATATATGGGAGGACGACTGTATTGAATAATTTTGCCAATTAGAAAAAGAAAACTAACCAATCAGACAAACTTTTGTCTATGAATTTCACATGATATCAGTATAGAGTTTTCAGGGATATCGATATACACTGAATCCCGGGTATTTTATGCAAGTCGTTGCTAATAAAACATAGTGTTTCGAAAGAAATGCCGTGTGTCGAAAAATGACCCCGCCGATCACTACTAGTAAATTACCGAAAATACGGACCCATGCGGTGACCGGGTATTAGATATATTTTCTAATAGTGCATCGTTACACACCAAAATAGCATATTATCCATATGAACCGTTGACCTGGATCATAACCCGGGTCGACTTTTGACCCGTCAGGGTCGTTACAGTTTCTTCGTCGGGCTGATTTTCGGGATCATCAAATTTTAACGATTTGATTAGTTATTATTACGTATCTGCCCGCTTTAATAACTGATAAGGAAACGAGCGTAATGTGACGATTCTAACTGCTAATAACAGATAATATGCAACTAATAACATTCATGATTACCGAACTTAATGATCCTTAACTATTGTTTGATTTATTAGACGGCGCACGTGTAACGGCCTGTGTATAATTTTTATTCTATATATATTCTATTATAGCACAAAGATAATCAAAAAAAAAAAAAAAAAACGTAATACTAACTAAATAGGTTAGTTTTTTTGCCCCACTTCATATCAAAAAAGAATGTGATGTAGTTCAAATTTGGATCAGTGTTGGGGTCTAGCAGATCGTTCATATGACAGTGGTTTTGAATGGTTACACTAACGACTCACAGGAGTTACAAGCATGGCAAATGGCGGTATTTTATAGGTGATACAATATTATTTAGGAATTGATCTTAACCCCACGCTGATCAGATTAACTTAGATTAACTGTTAATTCAAAAAATTTAATTTACAAGCACGTCAACGCGAATATATATCGGGTATATATATAACAATTTTTTGAGTGGGTGTAGAGAATTGAATAATTGAATTAAAATACATTCTAAAATACTGGTAGTAAAAAATGGAAACATTTGTAAGGTTTATACAGGCAGAATATATTGGAGATGCTGATCTCCAAAACTTACACCATTATAAGTACGGTGCTATTGATAAATCACCAGTAGCAAATTACATACTTAAGTACTATTGGAACTGGGCAGTCGAATTTTTTCCTAGGTGGATGGCGTGAGTTGTTTTCTCCAACGTTTTTTGCATAAAGTTCTTTAACATTTGTTCTACCGTGAAATGCTAAATCATATTTGATCTATTTTATTTTTCATTCTTCAGACCTAATTTGATAACTTTATGTGGATTAGGATTCGTGTTTATTAATGTCTTAAGCGTTATTTATTGGATTAGTGATTTAGTAGGACCTGGTCCACAGTGGCTCTACTGGACGCAAATATTAAGCAAATTTTATTGATGTTCTGTTGTTTTGTTTTATTTTATTTGATTTATTTATTATTTTTTTCTCATTTATACAGTTTCCCGGTAGGTTTATGGTTATATTCAACATTTGATAATGTTGATGGCAAACAGGCTCGGCGTACCGGTACCTCTTCACCTCTCGGCGAGTTATTTGATCACGGATGTGACGCCCTTAGTTGCTCCTTCGGCGCAGTAGTTCTTGCCGCCGCCTTAGGATTAGGACATACTTATTATGCAGCTGCCTTCCTCCTCTTAATCATTGTAGCTTTTTATATGTCTACCTGGGAAGAATATCATACCGGAGTGTTATATCTTGGGTACTTTAACGGTCCTACCGAAGGTGTTTTGGGAGCTTGTATATTAATGATCATCTCTGCAATTAAAGGTGATTATATTATAATATTGATTGTTAAATATAGATTTATATAACTTTATTGAATTAATATTCAACATTTTCTTCTAATTCGTTCTTAGGTCCAGGATTATGGATGGATGAATTGCGAAACGTAATGAATCCCGTACCTGAATTCATTCCACCTGATTGGTGCTTGGTAGATTTGATCCTTATTTTTGTGTTTTTCTCTGTAGTGGCACTACATATCCCAAACAGGTACAGCAACCGTATTAAATTGTATCAACTTAAGCTTTCCTTATTTCTTTATTATTTTTTTAATCTCGTATTATTATTTCAGTATATATAATGTATACATAGCATGTCGTGATGAAAATAAATCATTCCGCATAGCTGTTTCTCAGCTATTTACAATAGCTTTATATTCTGTGTGCGGATATTTGTGGATCTCATCTCCTCACTCATATATACTAAAGGATAAACACTTCATTTTGTTTACACTTACAGTTGGAGTGGTATTTGGTCGTATTGCGACTAAGATTATTTTGGCTCACTTGACAAAAAAACCATTTCCAATGTATACTGTCCTTTTGGTTCCTTTATTTATAGGAGCTGTTTTGACAAATATACCAAAGTTTTTTAACGCGTAAATATTCATTGTTATTTTCTATTTTCCGAAACTTAGTTTAATTACAGAAGACGCTAAATTTATTTATTTATTTACTTTTTTTATGCATGAAATGAATTAGCGCACCGATTCTCTCATCTACCTCTGAATACTATTACCTACTAGCGTACTTTGGCTTTGCTGTGGTGGCATACACACGTTGGGCAATTTATATTATAAATAAGTTTTGTGAGTTTTTAAATATAAATTGCCTTCGTATTCCATTTTCGGTGAAGAAGGACGATTAATAGTTAAAAGGATATCTTGGCAAACACATAGCGAACCTTAAATACATTTTCTTAGAGCATAAGGTTAATTCTACATAAAAATGTACTTGAAGAAATTTTCTTAAGCTTTAGAAGATTCATTATATGGTTAAATACGTTCATCCTTATACAAAATAATTATTGATTAAACATAATTAGGCAAAGTAAATTTTTTGGTTTTCATATCATGGCCGGGTTAATTTTTTTTAATTTAAATTTTTTATTCCATATTAAATATATTTGAGACTTGGAATTTTATAATTTGGTGCACCCTCCACCGTAGTACACCCATATATATAATATATAATTAATAATTAGAGTTAGGATTAGAGTTAGGATTAGAGTTGGGTTAGGGTTAGAATTTAAAGTAACATCGCGAGAAAAGCATTTTTCATTAAAAATGCAACAGGGGTTGCCCTAGTAAAATTTCGAGAAACATAAAAGGGGTGCACCATTTTTCAAAATCCTCAATAATAAACGGGTAGATATTTCAATAAAAATTTTATATTTAAAATAAAATTTAATAAAAAAAGTCTGATTATAAATTTTTTAATGATATGAAAACCAAAAAATTAACTTATTCAATTTATTTAATTTATTTTATGCAATATATCAGTTTAATTGATTAACTTTTTTTTTGTTTTTTTTTTATAAAGCTTTAAACTATCAAAAAAAATCTTAGACAAAAAACTGCTTATCAAAAAAAAATTTTTTTTAATAAATTAAGATATATTTTAGCATGTGCCTACGCGGTGCACTATCCATGACCCATTTGATAAAAATCACGATTCCGTAATAAATTCTTATACGAAGCTTAAATAATTATATTATCCCAGAAGAATTATTATCAAAAAAATTGGACGAAATAGTCAGAGCCAATGTACAGTATCTTATGTTCACGGAGGTAATTGGTATCACTCTTAAAGCTGATAAAAGAAGTAGTCTAAGTAAGAACTGTGCTAGCCTTTCGAGTCGTCTGATTAGGAAAACAAGAACCGTTGAAGTCCGGAGCATCAGATGGTTTAAGTAATGCAATGCAGTTAAACCGCAGATAAGTACAGAAGAAATTCGCATAAATGAGAGAGGAAATATGAAATAGGATGAAAAAGATAATGATTAACTATTAGTAAAAGTGGTTTGTTTTTATATTCTGATAATTTACGGTACTCAAAAGAATGTCCGAATACACTACAGATGCGGTATGCAATCGTCGGGCCGTTCCCACCCTATGATGCATCTGACTTACTCCCGAACTAGCTACGAACGGCAATTCTTAACCTCCATATCGGTCTCTATTTTGAGATCTGCGGAATTCTTCTAGGCGTTCACCATTATTAGAGTTCCTATAGGAGGAATGTTATGAACAACATTTGTGTCACGGTTCCAGAGCACTAATGTCTATTCACTTGCATGATTTATAACCGGTTTATTACTTGTATTTATTTTCATTAAATCCATGATTTTTCGTGTTTCCTCTATGATTCGCGTTTATATATACGGTATCAAATAAAATCAAATTTATAAGAAATTGCTTTATACCTTTTTTTAACAAACCAATATGAATTCACGTTTATTTTATATCTTTAAAAGAAATTACTCAGTAAAATCTCTCAAGCAATTACCAGGTAGCGCAAGTCGTTTTTTACCGATTCATAGGGAAGCTCTAAACATACATTACAGGAGTGTAAATTCAGCAAATGAAATAATTGAACCTCTTTCGGAAAATATCCAGATCAATAATGATTTACTTGTAAGTAATCTTACGAGACAAGATCTGTTGTTAGCAATACCTGAGAGACCTATTTTGAAGAAATTAAATAATGTACCTGAAAGATCACTTGCAACGTATCTTAATCGAGTTATTCAAAATGCGACACCAACCACAAAATTTCGGGGGATATTCACGGATTCACTCGTCAACTATCTTCTTGGGAAATTAAAATTCAACATCCATCCATTTATGTTGATGTTAAAACCAGACTCCAATTTTAGTGTATTTAATAAAGAAGTATCTGCCAAGGCCAAATTTATCGTATCAAAGGAAGATGTGTGGATTTTTCTTATAGATGATGATAAACACATATATAGTTCGCAAAATTATACAGAAAATAGAGACTCACTGATGTCTGCTGAAATTCTCGCATGTGCCTTCACCAATTTTGACAATGGTGTCAATCCTACAGCGGGAAAGAGTCAAACGGTCTATGCAATGAGAATTATTGGAACGAGGTTTACATTTTACAAAGCATTTATGAGTGATGACTATTTAAGATCCCTATACCAGGGTTTTCCTCCAGGTAATTTATCTGCAACGATATTTCGTTTTCCGCCAATTAATATGGAAACACCTTATGGTTATGACTATGCTGATAAGGATCATAGATCTTTGATAATTCATTTATTATATCATTTAAGAGAATGTTTGCTCAAAATGTAACCTGATTTGACATAGTATAGTTGGCAATGTAAAAATTATTTAGCAATAACAATGTAGTGTTTAAAATATTATGGAAAATGCTCTTAAGAAAAGGTGAAAAAGAGCCGAAAGATTTATTTTCTTTTACATATCGGAGGTTGATAAGATGGGGCGAATAAATCTTCTTAGTATAGATAATATTAAATATGTAATGAATAAAACTAAATGGTGAAACATATAAATAAATTACTGCGCTTTTGTTATCAGAGGTCTTTTTCGACTGTCCTACCTTGTAATCACAAATTATTTCTGAATAAAGTATTATTCGTCGAATTGCAAATATTTGTTATTCTTTTTGTTAATATATATATATATATTGTTATGCATAACTTGTTTGTGAAATAAGTAGTATTATTAATTTCCTGGGAGTTTAAAAATTACAGGATACAGATGGCCCTTCCGGCTATCTGCATCATATAATCATCGGGGATCTCTGCTGTAATTTTAAACTTACAGGTAGGGTTCGAGGCACGGGTAAAAAATTAGGCATGCCTCTGAGGGCATGCCATGAGTTGAGGCATGCCTCTGAGGGCATGCCATGAGTTGAGGCATGCCTCTCGTGCCTATAGGCATTCCCTTTTTGTATAGGAAATATCAAACAATTGCTTTCCATTCTCTGATGTTACTTGATTGTTTACGCTTCCAACCATACTAGCCACATACAAATCCAAAGTTTTTGGACTTTTAACAATATAGTATCTATAAATAAAAACATTTTTGATCACATGTAATAATTAGTGATCAGGGTACCAGATCTACAGTCTAGGGACACAGATCTAGGGATCCTAATTTTCTGCTGCGACAAACCCCAAATTCTGCCTGCTTTACACTTCGAATTATGCGAATTATGCGATAAATTTTTTTAAATTATGCTACAGATTATGCGGATCAGATAGAAATATACGAAATTTATCATTATAAATTTTTATCGTTATCGTTATTGTAAGTACTGAACCCCATCAGTAACTTACCAATAAAACCACAAAATGTGTAATATAAAATTACGAAAAGAGTCGTGTTTACAAACCTTCTTTTGCGCCAAACAAAAAAATTCCCTGCAAAAATTTTAGTATAAGGCCACGCAAAGTTAATTTTCGTTTTGCATAACCAGCTGACCTTTTTTTTTTTAATTTCAATCATGCCAATTATTCCATTTTTGCTATTTAATTTTTTTCTCCGGTGTCACCCGATGGTGACCTTAATTTTTTGGAATTACCTAAAATTTTCTGGGTGTGAACATGAGCATATTAATTTACAGTAGATTTAAAAAAAAAAAAATCCGACCAGCCAGCTGAAATTTTGGAACACCATGTTATGCAAAACGAAAAATTAACTTTGTGTCCTAATATATGTTTCTTATTAAATTTTTATACTACTTTAACGATATGTTTTATTACTGTACTTAACATTCTACCGTTATTTGAAATTTCAAATCTGATAATTTATGAAATTTATGTTTCGTACAATCAAATGCTGTGTCCAATAGGAACTGGTGGGGGAAATTGATAAACCCAATATTACTCGATCTTTAATTCCGGCCATCTTATGTGCAGATTATGCTTATTAATTATGCGAAATTCATCTTGATATGTTGCATATTCTTCTGCGGTAAAATCTGAATTATGCGCATATTATGCTATCACAGATCTGCGGTATCCCTACACGGATCATTATTAGTCATATGACATGGCCTAAATTATATGTTAATTTCGTAATGCCAGCAAAATCCAAATTTTTCCAAATTTTTGCTGATATAAAGATTTGAATTTTGATATCCAAAAGTTTACGTGGCCCTGCCAACAGCTAAATGGCATGCCTATAGGCATGCCCCTAAGGCATGCCCAAAAGGCATGTTTATGCCTCTATGCCTCGAACCCTACTCATGTTGTCTTCATTATAATTTTCACGTAATTATTAGTAACCGGGAATTAGAGTGTCCAGGATTATGATCCGGCATAATATTCGCATAATTCACCTTATAGCACATACAATATGTAATTTCGCATAATTTAAAGAAGCCCGCATAATCTCGCATAATTTATCCATTCTCTCGTATAAAGGAATTTCTATTGGTCAACTGTCATTACACAGATTAAATTACAGAGTGTATTATAAAATCAGCCTATATTATACTCTAACGCTGGTTAATTCCGAGTAAGATCATGTGAATAATGCTGGTTAAATTATCATAGTATCTACACTGTATCTACACTTTAAAAGTAATAGATCCGAGTGTAGGGAATT
The DNA here is from genome assembly GCA_003550325.1 of Gigaspora rosea. NCBI lineage: Eukaryota > Fungi > Glomeromycota > Glomeromycetes > Diversisporales > Gigasporaceae > Gigaspora > Gigaspora rosea. Next base: position 20,523 of record QKWP01002212.1, read on the forward strand.
ACAGATCAGGTCAGCATGGTATGGATGTGATTTTATCAAACCGTACCATCATTCCCTAAAAAACCCGGCTGGAATTAATCATAATTTCTGGTAGAGCTAACCCTAAATTCTATGAGGCGTGATAATTATGCAAACTCTATGGTAAGGTTTGATAAAATCATACTACAGGGGGCTACCAATGCATTGTGGACACTTTTTAAAAATTTATACCAAGCTAAATAAATATAATATCAAGCTAAAAATTATATAAAATATTTATTAAATCTAAGGCTTTTAAATAAAAAAAAATTATAAAATTCTATGCAGTAGTTTTTAAAATAATTAAGGTAATACAAATTTGTGTAATGTTATACCAGTACAAAATTAGTAATTTTAATATAACTTATATAATAAATAGAATTACTAAATATAGTAAATAATATTATTTAATATAATAAATTATATATTTTTTTAATATTTTTAAAATTTTTAAAAAATATTTATAAAATTTTCATATATAGCAATAAAAATTATTAATTTTAGAAATTAATTAATTTAAATTAATATTTTAACTTTTACTTTAAAAAATCATAAAAAATTTAAAATTTTTTAAAAAATTATAATAATTTCAAATTATATATAATTTGTTATATTAAATAACTTTATAAAATTAAAAATATAGTTTATTTAATAAAAAAGTAATTTTTACTATAAAAATATAATTTTAATAATTTTTTAGCTTCGTACTAGTGTAAATTTACACAATTTTGTATTATCTTAATTATTTTAAAACTACTGCATAGAATTTTATAATTTTTTTTTATTTAAAAGCCTTAGATTTAATAAACTTTTTATATAATTTTTAGCTTGATATTTTATTTATTTAGCTTGGTATAAATTTTTAAAAAGTGTCCACAATGCATTGGTAGCCCCCTGTAAAATCACACACTGATCTGGCAAAATTAGAACACAAAAAATTTTCTAGTAAAATTTCGTGCTTTTAGATTAGGGATAAAATCTTGCAAGTTTGAAAATATTATTTATATAATAAAATTTTATAACACGTAAAAATAGTTTCATAGACGGTTATAAAATTTGTCTTGCATTACAGAAGATCTTGAAATTTGGTTGGTCAGCAAATTTTTTTTTAACCTTAATCCTGGGTCCGCATAATCGCATAATTTGTAATTTACTGGATGCATAATTTGGCATTTACCGGATCATAATCCTGGACACCCTACCGGGAATCTTCCTATGGAGGATTCCTGGTCAACTCATACAGGAAGATCCCTGGTCGGAATGTGTCGGAATCCTGGTTGTTAGGGCCGGAAATGGTCGATTTTGCCCAGGATTACTAAAAATTTTTCATAATCTTCTCCAGGATCACCGTCACTTTTTCACTATCACATGACCGTGCCCAAAAAACTTCAAGTCCGTCTAGGTTAGGGTTAGGGGCCCTATAGGGCTTAAAGTTAGCAAGATGTATAGTAAAATTGCTCAAGGAATTTTTTTTGTTAGGGCTCGAAAGGTGGTTTCTTATGCAAATTTTAGGGAAATAGGCGATTTTTGAAAAGCGAACGTTTTGTTTTGATCTTCTGCTTTGTGTTACATTACACCTGATCTTGTTGTTTTATTGGCCAAAAATCACGTGATAGTGAAATTTTAATGGCGATGCTGCGGAAAAATACTGTTTTGATTTGTAAAAAATTTATTTCGATATAGTAAAAAAATCCTTTTTATAGCGATATAAAATTTTACTCCTATTTTATCTATACAGCCAATTCTCCGCAAGTGCTCCTTTTTTCTTCACAATAAAATATATTGCATTTAGAGTAATTATTATCATTAGTTGTAATTAGATCTCTCTATAAGTGCACATTTTCCAGATGGAAAGCTCACTCTCTATAACTCTGTGACCTCCCGACTAACTCGCCCATATTTTATATTTCTTGATATCTTCCGAACTTTCCCGAACCTTTCCGACGTTCCTAATTATATTACCTGGCCCAAATTAAACATACACTGCTCTTAATTTTGCCCAAAATTCGTTGCTGTCAAAAATTCCATTTTATACTGTTTTGTACTAAAAATTCCGTTTTATTCATATCTATATATATATGAATTTTTTCGTGTCCCTGATGCTGGGGTAGTTTTTTACATGAACAAAGTCATGTGGCATACATTTGCCACGAGACTGTGACCCGGGCACGATGTGACAATGTGGGTAACCGTTCGGTAAGTATGAGTAATAGTGACGGTTATCGTGAGAAGGAATTGAGTGTGTGTGAGTTTGTTTGGAGAGGTATGTGGCATTGGTGACGAGTATTGTTGGGTGAGTATGATGAGATGTAATGTGAGGTTATGGGAAGCAGCTATTTAAGGAGGGAAAGGGTGAGAAACTGTTCTCCCTCTTTTGTCTTTGCTGCTAGCTTGACACAAGTCTAGCTCTGTCGTTAGGGCCCACCCACCCACTACTAGTAGGGAGTGTGTGAGTGAGTTAGGGTTTGTGTAAAGGTAAAGTACTCGAAGGTTGGTCTGGAGTTAAAGGGGGTTGCAAATAACAGGACTGTGAAGTCAGCTGGATACGATGCTAGGAACCAGCTAGGGACCACGTGAGCAGCGAGGCGAGATCCCATATGTTTATTCCATGATTAGGTGTGTTGTTTTGTGGTCAAGTGACAAATGTATAGAACATGCTAACCACTAGGGCTAAATGCAGACCAAATCTGACCAGGAATTTTGGGATTGCCCTGTAAAAATTATTATCATATGATACAGATGGCATCTGTATCCTGTTTCAGGAAAACTTATTTTACAAACAAGTTATGCATAACAAAAAGAATAACAAATATTTGCAATGACTAATATTCGACAAATAATCACTATTTATTCAGTGATTACAAGATAGGACAGTCGAAAGAAAAAAGGCCTCTGATAACAAAAGCGCAATAATTATTTATATGTTTCACCGTTTAGTATTATTTATACTAAGATTTATTCACCCATCTTATCAATCTCGATATGTAAATCTTTCGGCTTTCCTAAGAGCATTTTCCATAATATTTTAAATACTACATTGTTATTGCTAAATAATTATTATATTGCCAACTATACTATGTCAAATCAGGCTACATTTTGAGCAAACATTCTCTTAAACGATATAATAAATCAATTATCAAAGATCTATAATTCTCATCAGCATAGTCATAAACATAACGTGTTTCCTTATTATTTGGAGGAAAACCCTGGTATAGGGATTCTAAATAGCCTTTACTCATAAATGCTTTGTAAAATGTAAACCTCGTTCCAATAACCCTCATTGCATAGACCGTTTGACTCTTTCTCACGACTTCGTTTTCAAAATTGGTGAAGGCACATGCGAGAATTTCAGCAGACATCTGTGATTTTCCATTTTCTGTATAATCTCGCTTACGAAGCATATGTTTATTCTCATCTATAAGAATCTGCGCATTTCCCTTTGATACGCTATATTCGGCCCTGGCAGACACTTCTTTGTCGAATATCTTAAACTTGAAGTTTGGTTGTACCGTCAACAATAATGAATCTATGTTGAATCTTAATTGCCCAAGAAGATAGATGACGAGTGAATCCGTGAATATCTCCCGATATTTGGATTCTGGTGTCTCATTTAGAATAATTCGATTAAGATACAATGCAAGTGATCTTTCATATTCATTATTTAATTTCTTCAAAATAGGACTCTCAGGTACTGCTGACGACAGATCTTGTCTCGTAAGATTACTTACAAGTAAATCATTATTGATCTGGATATTTTCCGAAAGAAGATCGAATATTTCATTTGCTGAATTTACATTCCTGTAGTGGATGTTTAGAGCTTCCCTATGAATCGGTAAAAAATGACTTGCGCTACCTGGAAATGGCACGAGAGACTTCACTGAGTAATTTCTTTTATTAAAGATATAAAATAAACATGACATCATATTGGTTTGTTAAAAAATGACACGAATCATTTTATACCGTATAAACACGAAATAATGCGCAGGTAGTATTCCGCAAAAGATCCGGGATCCGGTCTGGTCCGTTGACGGACCGAGTTCGAATCCTATAGGATAACTTTCTTGTAATTGGTTGATCACATAAATTGAATATCGCGTCATGATTGGTTATTTTGCAGATCATGTGCCAACTGGCCAATCAAAATTTTTATTTATTATTAATAATACATATCTGATATTATTGATTTCGTATTGTACTAAAATTATATGTAATAAAGTTTTTATTGCATCCTTAAATAGGGGTCAGTTAAAGCGGAGTCAACTGTTAACTCAATATATGATCTACATATTGCATAAATTGAATTCTTGATATCTATATAAAAAAAAACCTTCTAACTGCATCAAAAAGGTAACCCTAACCCTAACCGACCCACTTTAAAGGGGAACGTTTAAAGCGTTGTGCATCATATGTTTTTACTATTTAGTTAAAGTTAGGGTAAGGGTTAGTTCGGGGTTAGGGTTAGGGCATGTTTTATAGGTAAAATCACCTTCCCGACATTTTTTATTAGTGCATCAATATAGGTTTAGGCATTAGTTTTCTTGTATTCTTCGTTTTCTTGCTTTTTTTCTTCTTTTTTTCTTCGTCAGCTGATCCGTGTCGATCAAAACAAACAAATTGATTGGCCTTATATCACGTGATTGCACAACGCTTTAAACGACCCCCTTTAAAGGAAGTACTTTAAAGCTTCCATTTGATTGGCCGATAATCATCCACTTTTTTAAATTATCTTATTGGCTGATAGCTATCTATTTTTTGATTGGCTAGTAGAACCAACTATTCTCAAACCAACAATTTATTTAGAAATCCGCAAGAACATATTGAGTTTTTTAATAACAGAATCGCAACAAAATGATTAGGCATTTCGAGAGTAAGTCTGAACCACAAACTCATAATATATATACACATTCCGTAAATGATTAAAAAAAAACAAGAATATTCGAATCTTTGAATCTTTTTTAGTTTTTACTGCAGAACGTCGCCTCGTCCAAACATCTTCACTTAACCTTTTGAGAGATACTCGTCTTGGAATCGAAGGTACACATTGGCTTCGTAAAATTTTACAGAATATTGTGAAAGAGCCCGCAACCGCTGCTTTAGGTGGCATACCGATTGGGCTTAAAGCCGCAATAGAAAAAGAACTAGAACTCTTAAGGTTATATAATCAATATATCAGTTAATAGTTTATTTATATAAACTTTATATATAAAATGGTTTATTATATTAGATCATATGGAATTACTCCAGTTTTTGTATTTAATGGTCTCAGCGTTATTCGCAAAGACAAACCATTTTCAGTAGAGGATACAAGACCAGGAAGACGGTCACAAGCTTGGGATTTTTATGAGAAAGGTCGAATTGACAACGCTTATAGTCAATGGGCAAGTTCCGGATCAAATATTCACCAACCGGATTTATTATATTTCGTGTTCAGTGTCTTCAAAGAAAATGATGTGGAATTTATTCGAGCACCTTATTCTGCTTGGGGACAGGTATTTCTACATTACGATTACTCAATTGATGATTCCCATTCTATTCTCTTTGATCATTTTACGTGTGTAATGACGGAACTTTTATACAACTATTTCACAAAGTACTCAAAATTTAATATTAAATATATATTTATATTGTAATCTTGTTTCCTATTGCATTTTAACAAAAATTCCTTTTGTCTAGTATTCCAAGATCGTTCATAAGAAACACATAACTCACGTTGACTCTATCTTTTATGCCAAATCACTGTGATTATACAAGCTGATATATCTAGAGCGTCATCCCAAAACATATGTCCATGCCCTTTATGGTGGTTCAGAGCTATTAATGTATGATATCGATAAAGTCATTGTCAACATGGATTTGGAGGTTTGTTGTTTTTTTTTTAAAAAAATAAAATAAATTTGCGTTACAATAAATCTGAGAGGAACCAAGTTTCCAAACTTTATATTAAATAATTTCAAGCATCTCCTTAATATTATATATTAACAGAAATGCACATATTCATGGCTTAATAAAAAATCAATACTCGCTGACCTTCAATTAACCGATGATCAATTTTTGGATGTTTGCATTCTCGCCGGTTTCGAATATTGTGGCACTTTTCCGCCACTAAACTCTGAATACAGCTTTAAGGGTGTTCATGATCTAATTAAACAATACCGAAACGGTTTCAATGCTGTCCAAGGTTATGCGGATCATGCAAGCGTCCAAAAGACAAACTATATAGAAACGTTCTGTCGTACTAGGTGTTCTATTAAATTCCATATGGTATTGACAGATGAGGGAAGAGTAGAACCATTAAATGCGGAGACATCACCAAGTGATATCCATGATGTAATCGGCTATCGTTTACCAGACGAAGTATACTTTTATTTATCCAGAGGGTTAATGTCTCCACAGGTATTATTTTTTTGCGACAACTGTGATATAATGGACTTTTTATGACTTCGACTACAGTATTTGAATTTGAATCTCGTCTTAATAGGTTATTAATACTTTGATATCCGGTGTTCTTATTGAAAATCCACCCCTGTGCAACGGCGAAACACAAGAATATAAACAATTTCTGAGACAAATACTTGATCTTCGTACACAAGCAATGGGCTTACTTACCCAGCCCCTACACCAGTTTTATCTATCTAGACGTGTTGTGAGTGTTTATTGGTTTGAATCTGGTAATGAACATCATTTAAACCATAATGTTGCTCCGAGTGTTTATGAAACATTAAATACCTGGAATGTTTTGGAAAGAGGGTTGGAAGAAGAAAAGAAAGCACAAAAGGTATGTATTAATCGTTGTAACCGGTATCTGTTTACAGCTGATTTGAAAATTAGTGGAACACGTGATGAATTTTGTGAGTTTCGATAATATATTTTTCGGCCGGTACAAAATATACCGCAATAATATATCGGCCGAAATTATATTATCGAAAAACTATACTGTTATTACCGAAAAATAATTATCGAAATTTGGATGATCATCACAAAATTCATCACGTGTCCCACTAATTTACATGCACTATTTAGTACTGTTTATAATACCCAGGGTATTTCGTATAGAACTGTTACTATATTTGAAAAGTGATAGTTATACTCTGGTATTTGTTCGATAATTAAGCCAGATGGGTTATGAATAATGTTCATTCTTAATCATGGGAATATTATTTTATAAGCAGTGCTAAACACTCATCCACATAATGTTAATTATAAAATCGATTTCTAGACTTCCGTTATTGATATAGCTTTTTGCTTGAGAGCAACAGCAACTGAGGAACAAGCTGCGAAGACCATTATGCCTAAAAATAACGACAAACCTATTGATTCCAAGGATGAAATCATAGGAAATGTATTGTGGAAACTTTTGGAATTACGACAGTGCGTCACTTTAACTAAAATTGTTATAATTGTTTAATACAGTCAACTATTGATATATGGAGTTTTTGGCCTACCAATAAAAATTCTTGAAAAATCAGTTATATGATTTTTTAATAGCATACATATAATGGATTTATAACAAATTTTAAAATTTAAAGTCCATTATTATATATCCGTTATATCGATAATTGACTGTATAACTTTTTTTTACATATATTATTAAATTAAATATATGTTAATTTAGGTTTTTAACACATGCTCAACATACTCATACTGACTGGGGTGTTGCTTTCAAAAAGGCTTTTAGCTCTGCTAAGTCGACTGAATCTCATCACGAGCAATTATTTAGTGCTCTAGAATTGATTAGATTTGGTTATCTCCACGGTAATCATTATAGTAGAATATATTATGTTGCGCCTAATTGCGTGAGTGGTATGTATGATTCTTGTTCTTTGAAGAATACTAGGTAAATGTATAGTATTATAAGTCCGGAGCTAAGAGCTAAATATTTATTTGCGCAACTATTCGATCTTATTGCGTGTGTGGAAGGACAAACATTTTTATCATTTTATATAGAATTATAGAACCCTCTGCTTCGCTCTGGACTAATAAACTTTTCTAATTGATAAATCTAATTTACAGAAGAAGAAAAAAGACATATTCTTCTGATTTCGAGAACTCTTAGTTTAGTCCCTGTAAAATTTAAGGTATATTTATTTGTTTATATATTATATAGAAGTCAGATCTGGTTTTACTTTTCATATGTTAAATCCATTTTAACCAATGAAAAACAAAACGCCTTAATCTTATCATTTGTAATATATCTGACAATATATACATATATACGTAAACTCAGGGTGTACCATGGGCTGGACCTTTGTGTAGAGAAATGTTGGTTTTTAACAGCTTTGTTAAAGCATTAAATCGATCATTACGCAATCTATGTGAAATGTTAACTTTATCGATGTTTTTGAATGGTGACTGCGAAAAAGATCGTCAAGATTATCTTGATATCGCGTTAAGGTTTGTTAATATTAATTAATATTAATTTACGATCACTATGGGTTTATAAATTGATTCTATCTTTGTGCAGTCTACCCTTTTTATATGACGCTAACTGTGGTTTGGGTATCATCGCAAAAACATACCTTGAAAATACTGTCACTCTGTCAAAAGAAAATGATAAAAACATAAAGTCAGATTCACTCAAGAAAATTGAAGAAACCTTCACTTCGTGTATAAATGTTAAGGCTGATCTTGAAAATGGATTTATGTTCTGGGATGAGGTATTCAAATATCAATTATTTTACTTGGTCGAGTTATTTCACACATAATTAATGTCTTTCATTTCAAAGGTCCTGGTCGCAATAAAATCACTTAAGGCGAGCGGAGTAATAACCTCTGATATTTCATCTCAATTCTTAAACGCAAATAATTGGTTATCTTCTCGACGTCCTTGATCTTAAGCGCACTTTCAACCTGTAACATATTTATTTTTTCTTTTTGCAATAAATACAAGTTTTGAGCTGGATTGTTTCTGAACATTTACTTAATTATTTACGTATTTTGTAAATTTTATGAACATTGTTTCTTTGATTAAATTTTATATTGGATGTATCATGAATCATAATTTTTTAATCTTTTATTTTCTAATGCTGTATTGTTCTTTAAATTTTTGGCGAATTTAGGTGGTTTTTTTTTTTAGCTAATATTAAAATTATAAAATCGAAATTTCATGAAACTTTTATATATTAAAAAAATAAAAATAAAAAATAAATAAATATATATATACATGCAGTATATACATATATATTAGCTATGCAAAAAAAACTTTGTATTAGGACCACGAACAATATATATAGAGGTTATATTACTATATATTGTTGGGGTCCTATTGTATTGTATATAGCTATTTCAAAAGATGTGAGCAAGTATAAACTATATACGTACCAGTCAGATCTCCCTAAATGCAAACCAGATATAAATATCCTTATTGATTTTATTACTGATTTTATTTTATTGACTTCTTATTACTGTTCTAGTTTTTAACTTATTTGATTAAATTTTCAGCCAATCATAACGAAAAAGTACAGTCGACTCTCTCAAAACCGATCTTGTCAAAACCAGATAACCTGCTATAATCGGTCAAAATTGATCCACCAAGTTTGGTCCATAAGTAATTTCCTTCATTTCTGATATCCGATAGTCCTAATATTCCCAGTTTTCGATTTTTTAAATAAGATTTTGACCCAACTCAGGTTCAAATGAGCCCATTCCGGGTTTAACTCGGGTGCAAATGATCCATTCCGGATTCAGATGAGCCCAATCCGGGTTCAAATGCCCACTCAGGTTTATTTGAATCCAATTCGGGTTCAAATGAGTTCAATGAGTCAACTCGTATCCTATTCGGGTTCAACCTGAACCTAATTCAATTTAAAAAATCTGTAATTTGATTGGTCCGTTTATAATGGAAATCACCGTCACAGTTTCATTTTCACGTGACTATGCCCGGTTAGGGTTCCTATATGCTTGATGTTAGCAAGACATATTAAAATTGCCCAAGGAATTTTTTTGTTTGGGCGCGAAAGGTGAAAACGTTTTGTTTATCTTACATTACACCTGAACTCGTTATTTTATTGGCCAAACCACGTGACAGTGAAATTTTGGCGGTAGTTGTTATGCAGTTATGCAACAACTTTTTTTAAAGGTGGCCAAATTTGAGAACAAATACTAAATTTTGATTGGCTAATATCTTAAAAAATTTGGTATGTTTTTTTTTTTAAATTTTATTATATTTTTAAAATTTTGTTATGTTTTTTTTATATATAGTGTGACCAAATTTGATTTTATTAGTAATTTAAAAGAAAATAACATTATAAAATTTTGCTATATTAAAAAATAAACTTTAATAGTTTTGTTTTTTTTTTGAGTCAAAGTGCCCACTTTGGAGATTGGCTTTTATTCAAGATAATTTAGACCTTGGCTCTCTATATGGAGGGAAATCCGATATTTGACATTGATGAAAGTACAACTAGCCTTACCTGCAACTTTTGGTTGTCTATTTAAGTAGCTACCCAAAGGTTCTACACTTGCTGCCATACCTACAACCCACATACTGGTATTGGCTATTTTAAACTCTCTGATCTTCTGTTTCTTGCCAGTCTATAAAACACTGTTCTGAATACTAACTGCACCAGGACCCCAGACATCTCTCATATAGGTCATATTTTTTTTTAGCAAATTAGTTAAAATTTAAACCAAGGTTCAAATTTAAAATTTGGTGAATTAGTATTAATTTAAATAATGGTCACATTTTGAATTTTGGCGAAACATTTAAAATTTTGCATTGTTATATTTAATATTTTGTCAATTTATCCTTTTTTTAGAAGAATTACTTAACATCGGGAAAATAAAAACATTAATAAAAAAGGTGTCATTAAACACCTGATTTTTTAGGAAGTGGAGGTCAGGCCTAAAGTCCGGTTATATATATTATATATATTATATATATATATTGTTATATTTGTATAATTTTAGTATAATTTTTAAATATTAGTATTAGGAAAATATTTAGAAATATTAAGAATAGCATAAATTTATTGAAGCAATCAAATCTGTAGTATTAATTTTATTAGGAAAGCTTTTCTCTGTTCCCAAAAAGGAGTTATTTTCATTAATAACTCATTATCATAACTCGTTATTATATCTCTTTATTATAACTTGTTATTATATAACTCGTTATCATATCTCTTTAATATAACTCGTTATCATAACTTGTTATTATATTTCTTTATTATAACTTGTTATCATTATTATATCTCTTTATTATAACTCGTTATCATAACTCGTTATTATATCTCTTTATCATATCTCCTTATTATATCTCGTTATAGTGAAAATTCTAATTTTCTACAGATATTTAAACCCTGCCTTTTTCACCAAGGCAGAGTAAGTTTTGTTCTTTACAAATCTTCTTTTCTAAAAATACTTGTACTTAAAAATATTATATCTAATAAACTAATATTATCCTTTGACTATAAATCTTTTATTCTTATACTCTGTTCTTTATGTTTATTTTCTCTTTATTTTCACATTTCTTACCCTCTTACATGTTAAGTCAAGTGATATAGTTTCTTGTGCAAAAGTTACTATATTACAGTACAATATATAGTATATAATTATTATTATCAGTTATATATAAAAATTATATAATATAATCTTTAAATATTAATAACTTTTGATCTACTAATCCAATTTAGATGATTTAACTACCAAAATGATCCTCTTGATGAGACGATTCTAATGAATCCAAAATCATCCAAATCTGATTATGTGATCCAGAGATCGTTAGAGTTTTGTATTATATTTACTATATAGTAAATATAACACAAAACTCTAACGATCTCTGGATCACGTGATCAGATTTGGATGATTTTGGATTCATTAAAATCGTCTCATCGAGAGGATCATTTTGGTAGTTAAATTATCTAAATTGGATTAGTAGATCAAAAGTTATTAATGTTTAAAATTATATTGTTTTTAAATAGTATATATTTTTTAAACTACACCCCTAATGGCATGTAACATAATTTTTTTAGCCAATTAAAATGAAATGTAGTAACCTGATATGCTCCCTCCTTCTCTCCTGACATGTCCCTCCTTCTCTCTAGTGTAACCTGACACCCCCTTTTTCTCTCTAGCCAATTAAAATGAAATGTAGTAACCTGACACCCCCTTCTCTCTAGCCAAATACTACAATATTTTTTAATTGGCTAGAGAGAAGGAGGGGTGTCAGGTTACTACATTTCATTTTAATTGGCTAGAGAGAAGAAGGGGGTGTCAGGTTACTACATTTCATTTTAATTGGCTAAAAAAATTATGTTACACGCCATTAGAAGTGTAGTTTAAAAAATATATACTATCTAAAAATAATATAATCTTTAAATATTAATAACTTTTGATCTACTGATCCAATTTAGATAATTTAACTACCAAAATGATCATCTTGATGAGACGATTCTAATGAATTCAAAATCATCCAAATCTGATTATGTGATCCAGAGATCGTTAGAGTTTTGTGTTATATTTACTATATAGTAAATATAACACAAACCTCTAACGATCTCTGTATCACGTTATCAGATTTGAATGATTTTGGATTCATTAGAATCGTCTCATCAAGAGAATCATTTTGGTAGTTAAATCATCTAAATTGGATTAGTAGATCAAAAGTTATTAATATTTAAAGATTATATTATATAAATATATATATATATATATTTATATAATTTGATTGGCTAATTTTTAGAGTCAGGTGGGGGAGGGGAGTAGGCTACTAAGTAAAAAAAAATCAGGTGATTAATGACACTTCTTAATAGGTGACTTACCTGCTGGTAAGAACACGATAAAATCAATAAACAAAACAAACCGAAAATAAATAAATAATAAATAAAGTAAAAAAAACACATTTTTATTTATTTACTTTTTTTTTTTATATTCTGATTTTTTTAAAGGTAGAGGGTATGTCGATCATTTATCATATGAAGTAAATAGCAAATTTTTTGTATAACTTACTGTTACATATGTAAAAATTGAACATCTATATACGTATCTCGAATATCTCGTATATTCTACATATGGTAAAACGTATATCTACCTGATTTTATCGCGCAATAAAAAATTGAATATTGTTACCCTATATAGCTATATACTCATACTTTTTGAATAAAACAACCTGATCTTTCTTCTGTTGAAATACTGAAATAAATAGGTAAATTTATAGTATAATTATTTTATACTACATATACTATCAAGTAAATATAAATTATAAAAAAGATTTTTGACAGAGAGTTTTTTTTTTTTATAATAGCTATCGATATATAAAACTACAAGGCTAGAATTTTATTTGTCAAAAATATCTTGAATCTGTTAAAGGTGAACAAATTAGTTTATTATAGTAAATTTTCGTGAAAAGCTACTAATACTAGTCAAATTATTTAGCTTGCTTTTTTCCTTTTCGTGAAGGTACCCAATATTCCCAACACTTTTTTTCTGCCTGTTGTTTCGCATTTTCAGAGATTCCTACATGACTATATTGCATGATAAATATTGTATTATTTTAGACATATTTCTTGTTTAATTAGACCTTTGTAGACAAGATCGTTCAGAGCAATTTGTGCTGTTTCTTTTGGAACTAAAATTGTTGGTGACCTTTTTTTATATAACTTTACTTCTCTTGATTCTCTTTGTAATGTAAGTTCATTATATTTATTTTTTTGAATTTTATTAGTATTTAATCTACTAAACACATCAACGATATCATCAGATGAAATGTTTATCAAACTATTTTGCGCTGATGCCTCTACTACTTCTAACATTTCTAAAATCTCCGAAGAAGCATCAGTAAGTTGCAGATTTTCCTTATTTTTTTTTTGACAATTGTCACAGTTATTGCTTCATAATAAAAAGATGATAATTCTGGCCAGAGATACTTGCATAGGAATTGCTAGTGACAATCATATTGAGTTGTACAAAACATTATTACATTAAAAAGTTTTTTTTGTATAGTTTGCAAATATTCCTCATATATAAGATTTACATTTTCACTATCGCTTATATATTGTATATCATTAATATAGTATTGCGTATTTGAATAACTTATAGTATAATTAAAATTATTGTACCTTTGATTTCCAGCAATTATAGAGTAATTGATTTGCAAATCTTTTAGGTCGAAAAATATTACACTTTTTGCTAGCTGCCTATTACGCCCCGCATGACCAGATAGTTGTATAAGTTCAACTACAAAACATATATAGCGTTATTGTTAATAGTCTAAAGAAGAATATATTAGTAATCTACCTAGTGTCATAGGGAATTTATGATGCAAGATTAAACGAACATTAGGTATATTTAGGCACATTCCAAATGCAGTAGTTGCTATCATTATGCGTGTTTTATTATCATTCCATTTTTCCAATGCATTTTTTTTATCTTTACTATTTAGACCTCCGTAATATATATCTAGTAAATAATTAGGCAATTTTATCTGAAGAACATCTCTTATTTCTTCGCAATTTTTTTTCATGCACAATATATAATTGATTTACATCTTTAATGGTACTAATCATTTTAGCCATTTCTTCAATTATCATATCCTTTCTATTTTTTTTAATATAACCTCATACTAAATTTCCTAATGTAATAAATTTGTACTATGAATTATTTCAAAATTATTTTGTTCAATGTTTAGGATTTTACGAATAGCTTCAATATTAGCACTTGATGCAGTTGCAGTTAATAGCAATAAAGGCACAGTTGGATATTGTTGTTTAAGAAATTCTAGTCTTCCTCATGATCCTCTATCAAATAGAATAGATATAACAAACTATAATATATATAATAATCGAATGTATTACTTACTGGAAATGTTGGTAACTTAATATACAATGTGCTTCGTCTATTACCAACTATAATTTTTTTTCCTGATATAACTTATCTAAAAATACGTGGAATCATCTATTTAGCTCGATTTTTTCAGATGTTATATACAATACTTTCAAAAAACCAATTGCGATTTCTTCAAAAATTTTTTTTATGCATAGATGTTTCCATTGTAGAAGCATATAAGGCTGCGCTAGGAACTCCAAGGTTTTTTAAACATGTCTATAGTTTATTTAAATAAAATTAATATTTAAATAAATAAAAAATAAACTTACTCTTACTAACCACTTGATTTTTCATTAATGCCGTTAAAAGAACTAATAATAATAGTTAAACCACAGCTAATAAGACAAAACACAAAGATTTGCCACCACCAGTAGGCATTAATACAAAAGTATCTTTATGATTTTGAGCATTTTTTTTATTGCTAATTGTTGTTCTAATTTCAATGTATCAAACCCATATATTTTTTGTAGCTATTAAAATTTGTTCTTTGAAATCATTTATAGAAAAATACTTTGATTTGGGTACATAGGTTGAATCTATAATTCGGTCTAACAAACCAAGATTTAAAAAGGTATCGCACATGCTACATAATTCTGATGAATGTTGTTTTTTAAATGTTTGACAGCTTTGGCATCTAATACTTGATTTGAAATCTTTGATTAAATCACCAAATAATGGATAGAAACTATTTGCATGTAAGTGTTCTTGTCCTTTATATTTGTAAGGAATTATGTCCTTTATATTTAAATATAAATTTATTAGAATAATAAAATATTAATAATATTATTATCTTAATCCATTACAGATTAGCAAAAATAAAATTTTTGTTTATTCATATATACAGTCACCTCTCTCTAATCCGAACCTCTCTAAACCAAACACTATTAAACTCTTTCTAAACCAAACAAAATCTCCTAAAACATTTGTAAATTTTATTATAAAGTTCAGATAAGCCATATATAACTTTTTAAAAACTAAACTTTTTCAAATTTTTACATAGTAAAAAAAAGCAGTCCCGGCAGTTCAGATTAGAAAGAGTTGACTGTATTATTTATTAATCTCTCGTAATTTTGGTATAATGATCGAGAGATTACCGTAATTTATTAATACAGATATATTTAGTAAGCTTTATACCTGAGCAAAATTAAATCCCTGTAATTTATTTTTTTCATTTAAATAGGTATTAGCATGTTCAGCATTACGTAACTGAATATTTTTTATATTACGAACTTGCTGATCCTCTCTAATATTTTCTATTTTTTCAATATTAGTTATATCTTGTATTGTAAAAGATTTAGAAGTATATCCAGATCAAATAGTTTTTAAAACTTTGGCATAGCCATCATTGTGATGAATAATTGCTAATGCATACTGCCCACTAAATGATTTCCAAAAGTTTATTTTCTTATCAAGATAAACTAGTTTAACTCTATTAAATGCTAACACAACTATAACACGAACCTGAGTGGTGAGAAAAGTGGTGAACACAAAGGGATCTGTAGTAAAGAATTCGCCTAAACTGGATAAGGAACACCTCTGGCACCGGTACCAAACCTAAATTGGAAGGAAACTACTACTATGGAGGTAGATCTGCGAATTGGAGATACAAACAAAATGACGAATCACCCGGTGGGAAGTACAATGTACGAAATAAAGCTCTCTGGCCTAACCAACAGTAAAACACCAACCGCTCTACAAGAAGTTGGAAGTAGTACAGAAATGTATTACGAAATCCAGTTGGGAGTAGCTGTGTTATATAGAAGGAGTAAGAGCTATGGTGCAGGACACTTAAAGACAGAAATCACATGACATGTCACATTTCCGAAAATTTATAATCAAATTTGGTGTTTTTTTGAAATCCTGTATTTTGATTGGTTAAAAATTAATTTTAAAATATTTTAAAATTAACCAATAGCAGTGAGCCAAAACATGTAACTTGTCCCATTTTGAGGTAATTTTTTCCATATCATATAAAAATAGCACACTTTTAAACTCATATATATTAAAAATATATAATAAGTTTTTTTTTTTTTTTATTTATTAATGTCAAGTACGGAAATAGGATAGTAAGTTACAATTATATCAGGATGATAAATAAAGAAATACTATATTTAAAAATTCTAACTAATCATCTAATAATCTATGCAATAGGACAAGCCTATTACTTGCAGTCAGAGCTAACCATTAAACTGCTACAGAAAGAAGATGTGACATTTCACCTCATACTTTTCTATTTTAAACTAAAAGGTTAAATTTTTAGTTTAAAAAGGCTAGAGGAAACCAAATATAATAAGTTTTAAAAAATTAGAGTTGCTAAGTTGTAGTAAATTAGTTAAACTACAAAATAGCAGCCCATTTTTTTTGATATTATTTTTATATTAAATATTATTAGCTTTTAAAGTTTGGGAAGCCTTTAAGTATTCCGCACTATAGCTTGCTAAGGATGGAGTTGGTTCTCACTCGGGCCAGTTATGCAATACAGCCAGTGCTCACCTACCTTTAGGGGAAGTATCTGCTAACCAGATGGCATATCTGCAGTAATATACGATAGATTACTAAGAGTAGTTGGCAAATTTTAGCTTGTGCCCCCACCAGCGCATGGGTAATCTCAGGACACCAAGGTTTAGGAAGTAACCGTGAGGTTACGATCGTCTGGGCAAGGCCTTTGCACCTATTTGTAAGTATAGAATCGCAATATGAGAAAAGCGGGAAATATAGTAAATAGCGGAATAACAAAATAGGAAGTAGTCCAAAAATCCAGGTTATACAGAAAATGGGGTATGAAAAGCTCTGGTAGGTTTAGGTCACAGATAGTCAAGAATGTCTGAGTCTCTTGTACTTAATATAGTATAATATTGTATTACATAATATATACAAACATATACTTAATAATAAAGTCTTCGAGGCATGACCTCACCTTAAAAAAAAAAAAAAAAAAAAAAAACTCTATTAAATGCTTTATTTATTGAAGTACGGTAAGTAGTTACTAGTCCTTGGCCAACTAGTAGTCTCAAAATTTTTTCTAAAATATGTCAAAATTCATTATTTTGAACTTGTGAGTAATGTTTTAGTGTTGGATCTTGAATACTTAATTCTGGATTGTCTTTTATTCAACAAACTTTAGGCCAACATAGTAAATGATCATTCTGCAAATGACAGATTAAGTCATCTATCTGAACTTCCTGAAGTTGTATTTGAGTTAGAGTAATTTCATTAGGGTTTTCTTTACGCAATCCAGCTGCATATACACAATCATTGAAATAACGCATTATATGCTATTCAAAGTTATGAAATTTTTGATAGGTTGGATGTACTAGAAAATTTATTATTAGCATTATACTTTATTATTTTCAAAATCGAACAAGAAATTGAATTGTATTTAAAGGGCTGCCATCAATAGAAATCAAGCAGATTGACATTTCGAATGATTTACCTTTGCTTCAAAATTTATCAAGATATGGATAGTAAAGGTTAAGACATTAATTTTTTTTAAAATGTCAATCTGCTTAATTTTTATTGATGGCAGCCCAAATATTATTTTTTTAATATCTTAATTTACTCGATTGGCTTTAATTAAAAGTTTGTTTTACTAGCAATTAATCTTACCAAAAGTTTTATTTTACTGGTAAGTAAATTTACCAAACTTTAATTCATATTATAGAAATTTAGATTTTTTTTAATGCTTTTTTCTAACCTTTAATTTTTGATTAAATTAATTTTTAGCGATTTGAATTTATTATTTTGGTGAATTTATTTTCAGTAAAACAAAACCTTTAGTAAAATTACTTTGCAAATTTAGATATTCGTAAAATAATTCAGTAAGTTAAATATGGTTATACTTATATAGCAATTTACGAACTTTCTTATTTATATGCTTCAAATCAGCATATATTTTGCTAACAATTTGCATATCGGCTAACATTCTATTAGTATCCAAATCTCTGTCAACAACTATCTCTAAAACAAAATTATATTTATCTAAATAAGGTTCCACTTCATTCAGAACAGCGATAAGTATGCAGTGTTCCATTTGGCATGAACTTTTTCAAAATTTCCTTCATAAAAATTAGTAATTTTTCCTGTATTTTGATTTTTTACACTATGTGCTTTTTCAACAGTATGAAAAGCAATTACGGGTTTGTGAAAAATACCTGATAAATATAATTTCTGTTAGTTTATATTAATAATTTCTTGATTTGCTATAGATTTGCAAAACAAAGCTTTTATTCATTCGCATATAGATTAGAATATTATTTATTAATCCTCGAAATCTTAATACAATTATTGATTATTAAATTAATTTCTGATTACAGGAAATTAATAAATAATATTCCGATTTATATATAAATAAATAGAACTTTATTTTTACTAATTACTAAGGAATTAATGCTAATATCTAAATTTATAAACAGTATACCAGGTATAGACTCCTGAAAAATTAATTCTCTACTTGCTTGTCGTGTATTACATCACCAAAATTTGCACGGGGATTACTATTGATTTTTATCGGTTATTGGATAGTAATCGATTTAAATTCCCCATAACGATGACTATTGATTAAGATAATAATCGGTAATAATCGATAGATATCAGATTTAAAAAATCACAATTAGTATCATTTAATAACAAATATATATCGTTTAATAACAAATAATGATTCTAATCGATTTTTTTTAATTGTACCAATATCAATACTATTATACTCTATACTTATTACTCATATTTAGTAAATTGATATCTGATATTAATATCAAATATTACTTTTTATAACGCAAACAAATGCAATTTAAATTTTATTAATTAAAAAGAAATACATATCACTAAGTTATATACAACGAATATGACTAATTAAAACTAAACTAATCAGCATAATTATCAACCCCAAACAAAACATCCATTTCTTCTTGCGAAAAACCCTGAGAAGAAGTTCTAGATACCCTAGATTTCCTAGATTCTGATTCAGGAGTATTTTGCCATGAATCAAAGGGGTGCTGAACTTCTGATTCATTGTTCATAATCATTGATTCATTGTTCATAATCGTTTCAGATGAATTATACGATGGACCACCGTTATTATAATCATTTTATATTTATTAAACCATTAGTTTGTTTAAAATATTGTACAATAAAAAAAATAAAGAAAATGGCAAATATATACAAGATACTTCTCTATACAAAGTTTCATATTTTTCTCATTGCATGTAATACTCTTGGATTTTGGATTTAAGAATATGTCACATACCGCTAGTGCAAAAGCGCAGTGTTTGCTTGTTAGGGTGGAAACTGCTACTTTCAAAAACGCAGCTCTTGCTATCGCAAAGATCTAAAACACATTTTCACTGTTTGTTTCAAACAATAAATGATAATACACGGCTATCTTTGGATTTTCTTCCCATTTTACAATTATGGAGACCTTGGCGCTGCTTTTCAAGGAGGGCAACCGTTCTGAGCCAAAAACTTTCCACATTGCCGACCTAACGCTCTGCAACGCTGCACCTTGATAATTCTTTATTTTTGCGAGAAGCTATTATCACAAATTTATTAAGTTAAAATAATTAAAATAGCAATTAATAATATCATAATAAAAAGATACAAATATTAATTGTTATAATTAGTGATCAATAAAATAACAATATTAAAAAAAATATATTTTCAATTAATGATGTACTGCACTACAACATTCACCATGAAAACGGTTTGTATACTAGTTTGAACTCATACTACGCATGAAGTCAGGAAGTTTTTCCTTGAGGTAATTCTTCAATGCCTCCTTCAGGACACTTTGGTTTGGGTAAACATGCTTCAGAAATAACTGCTTTACAATGCCATTATATGGGGTGTTCCAAGTTAAAAGATCCCATTTTTACAATTTTTTGAAAAATGAGCTTTTATTAAATTCATATAAATTTTGACATGATTGACATTTTTCAATTATAAAGGAAAGTCGATTTGCATAATAAAAAATCAAGATAATGTAAAAAAAAAATTACACGAGGTTGCGTAGGGCAAACACATTCACGAGATTACCCGATAGTCACCTGTTACCTTTAACCAATCAAAATCGTGACATTTGGTTAATCCCAAATCAGTCCGAAAATCAAAACAAATGATTTAACCCAATTATCTCAAAATAAAGTATATGTAAAAATGGGCCCTTTTAACTTGGAACACCCTATATATTTCCCTTTAAAATAAAAAAAACAAAACAAACATTTACAACGAATATATTCGATATAAAAAATATATATATTTAGAAAGAAATTCATTTACGTCCATTACTTGAGGGGAGAGTTTATTTTCTTGCTTTTCTCGCTTTCTCTTTAGTTCGGCTTTTATTTTTTTAACATCTTTAGTGAGCCATTTGAGTAATAAGTACAGTTGCTGATTTTGGGTGTAAAGCCTTCCAAACTCTTGGCAGTAGCGGTAGTGGTGACAGTCTTGTTTTTTTTTTTTGTTTTATAAAAAAAAAAAAAGTTTTCATTATTAATAAAAAAAAACAAAAAAAAGGTTTCCATTCGAAGAACAACAAAAACAAAAAAAAAAGGCTTATATATTATACCATCATGGTTATGTGGTAGATCTTGATTGGTTGATCTTTTATGTGATCCAACTGGATCAGGTAAGGAATGATTTCCATCGTTATCTGGTAATAAATGACGAGACTAGAATTCATAACGAGAAGGTAGGAGTGCTTGAGAAGGTTGACGTGATTGTTGATAAGATTGTCGACGAGAGGGTTTGTGAGAGTGTTGTTGAGATGTTTGTTGTTGGTAACTTTTTCCACTCATTTTGGAGAAAATGCTTTGTACATTTAAAACACTTTCTGATGGATTTGATGAATCATAATCATAAGCGGAATTATATGGTGTATTAGAAATCGATTGAGGACAAAAAGTATGAGGTGTTTGTTGAAGGGCGCTATTGGGCATTTGTTGGAATTATATTGTGTATTAGATAGTTGAAAATGAAAAGTATAGGGTGTTTGTTGAGGATTATAGTCATCATAAGGAACCGATTGAGAACGAACATTTTGAGATGGTTGTGGTTGTTTAGGGTCGGTATTATATGGTTGAAAATAAAAAGTATGGGGTGTATGTTGAGAATTATAGTCATCATAAGGAACCGATTGAGAGTGAACATTTTGAAATGGTTGTGGTTGTGGTTGTTTAGGGTCGGTATTATATGGTTGAAAACGAAAAGTATGAGGTGTTTGTTGAGGATTATAGTCATCATAAAGAACCGATTGAGAGTGAACATTTTGAAATGGTTGTTTAGGATCATATAGTATATAAGAAACTGATCGAAAACGAACAGTTCGAGGTTGTTCGTTATTATTAGGAGTAGTGAAAGGTGAGTTTTTTGTGTTTTTCATTTTTTCCAAATTACAAAAAAGAAATTTCAATTACTTTCAAACACTAGAAATCCATTTTATTTATATAATTGTAAAGGCTTTCGTAGCAAGGGAAAAAAAATTAAAACGTAATGATAAAATACATACCGGAAGAAACGTAACGAAAAAAGAAAATTTGTAAGATACTTATCTTATTTGTAAGCAGGAAAAAGTTAATGTCAAATGTAATGAAAGAAAAAAAATTTGAAAGATACTTATCTTATTGTAGGCAGAGAAAAAAAAATAAAAAAATAAAACATAATGATGAAAAACGTACCGATTGAAAAAAAATTTGAATGATGAACCGCTTTTGATTATTATACTTGTAATAACAATATTCTGAGATTTATCGCGTGGCTGAGTTTTTTGTATACTGCATAATTTCGCTGAATGAGAAAACCCGAGTGACATCGGGCTTTCAATTATATTTTGTAACAAACATAATCAATTTAATTTATTAGATAATAAATTGAATCGATTATGTCCATTACAAAAGATAATTGAAAGTCCAATGCCGCTTGGTTTTTCTTTGGCACACATGTTAGGTCACGCATTAATATGACGCTAGTTGTTTACTCATGTATGAAATTGTTTTGAAAAATAAAGTTTCTTTGGCGCACATATTAGGACACGCATTAATATGACGCTAGTTGTTTACTAGCATATGAAATTGTTTTGAAAATAAAGTTAAATTGATTTAAATTGATATAAATTGATATAAATTGATACAAACAGATATAAAGCAAATTTTCTGAATATTATCCTTTAGACATTCTTACGGACTTTCTTTATAATTGATAATCACTTTAATTCAATATTCTTTTTTTTCTTTTTATCATTTGTTGTTCACCCTTTTCTTTTAAATCTAAGGAACAGAATCCAGTCTATTCTAGCGCCTTTTATTTTCTCATTTTATCTCTTTCTCCTTCGCTTGATTTCGCTTAATATCGCTTAATATCGCTTATTTTCGGTTTCATCTTTCACCTTTCGATCTCTCTATCCTATTATTCATTTTATTCACTCAATTCGCTTTTATTTCTTTTTCTATTCTCTTATTTGCTTTTTCTTTATTTTCTTACGTTTATTTCGCTTTCTTTTGCTTTCGTGTTTCATTCTCTTTTGTTTTTTTCGTCTTTTAACTGTTCTTATTCGCTTTTCCTCTTTTTTTCTATTTGCTTTCTTTTCCCTATTTCTTCTATTTTTTTTCACTTCTTTACTTTCTTTCTCTTCATTTTTTCTCTCTTTTTCTGTTTCTCTATTTTTTTTCAAAATGTGTTGGCAATGTCCTTATTGTCCTCGTGATTTTTCAAAATCTAGTTCATTATTCTGACACATTTCTCAAAGTCATCCCTATATTAATAACAAGGCAAGTCAAACTAATCCTGACGAGCAAATGAATACTAGCATTTATAATCTTCCAGATTATAGTTCTAGTTACGATTCTTATACAGATGAATCTTCTATAATATATGGGGTAAATTAGTAATAATTTGTTAATAAAGTTTTAAAACGATAATTAACAATTATACTTAAATAAGGACGAAGTTATATCAGAATCTGAGTTAGATTCTTCTATGCAAACAGAAAATAACTATGATGTAAATTCTAAGACATATAAAGTTAGTTGCGTTATAAATGCAATTATAAGTTATTAAACATTATATAATAATTGTATGTTAGAACGAAGACGTATCAGTATCATCTTATTCCGATATGGAAACAGAGCATCTTTTAGCAGATTCTGAGTCTTCTTTTATACCTATCAAAATTGATCCAGAAGACTACTAAGGTGCTTCACCTGATGATGCAATTCATGACCTTCTTCATCCATACGAAGTTGATTGGCCCAACAATACATATCGTAAATTTATGAAAATTATTAATAAACATCAACTGTCTAATTCGGTTGGTGATGCTTTTATAAAATTTTTCAATAAGCATTCAAATCTGGATGTTTCGCCTCTCCCTCCAACAACAAAGTTTGGAAAGGAATTTCTGGATAATTTAACAATCCCTCACATGATGTTTAAAGAAATTCCTATTATAATATTTCAAGATGTTAATTATACATTTTACTATCGATCATTAATAAAGACAATAAAGTCTTTATTAATGATCGATAGTATAAATCAGCAATTAGTTCTTAAATTTGAAAATAAAAGAGAAATAAGAAATAATGTAGAGTGCCAAGAGCAATATAATTGCCTCTGGTGGAAACGAGAAGAGTTGTCATTACTTTTGGTCAACGATTACTATCGATAATCCTTTATTCTGATGCAACGGCCCTCGACCATATGGGGAAATCTTCCGGACACTCTATATTTTTATCCTTAGATAACTTTAATATTTGGAATTAGTTTTATTTTCATATTATAAAATCGGTTTTAATCAAATAAAACCGTTTCAAACTCTAAATAACATTCCCAACTTTCAGTGAAACAAGCCAAAATCTAAAGCTTTAATCGAGTACCTACTTATCTTAAAAGCTAAAGATTCTACAACAAAAAATTCTAAAGAATTTCAAAAATCACGAAGAAAAGTCTTTCATGAATGCTTAAGGAACTTGCTCAAGCCCATTGCTGATGGTCCGGAGCTTAATTTCATCATTCGTGATAGCTTAATACCATTTGTCCCACGAATTTCAATATTATTAGCTGATTTGCTTGAGACCAGTAAGATGGCTAACGTTTACCAGTCATCTGTATCAAGAAGTCCTTGTTATTCGTGTTTAGTATCGAGAGATAACTTGAATAATATTAACTTGACTAATATATTGTCAAGAACACCTAATTATATGAAAAAAGTAATAGAGGATGGTAAAAAACATTATTATTCAATTCATCCTGAACCAAATGCATTTTGGGAAATAAGGTATCCCTTAGTTTGTACTACTTCACAGACAAATTTGTCTGTATAATTACTATAAATATACCCCTGATCTATTTTTTTAATCATTTAAAATATTTAAATAAAATTTGGTATTATAATATTTAATAACAAGGATTATATTTTTGAATTATTTAAATTTATATTATAAGACAAAAAGTTTATGTTGATTATAAGCTAAAAATATTAAATTTTAAAGAAATTTTTTAACCAAAAAAATATTTTACAATATCTTGGCGAATTCTTTAAATATTGGTTTTAAAAATATAGTTTCTAATACAATATTGTTGTTTATATAAAGGATGACAACTTTCATTATTTGACTTTATATAATTTACTTGTAAAAATTAAGACTTGTATTAGAAGTAAAATTTTTTTTTATAGATAGGAACATATAAAATTTGAGAAAACCTAAAGAAAAATTTCTATAGTAAAAGTTCCAAAACAAAAACTTTAAACTTTTATTACACCAAAGTTTTTTAATAATTTTAAAAAAATTTTATAATAAAGTTGATAAACAAAACTAATATTATATTTTTTACTTAGAAAGTATATAGCTAAAATTAATATTT
The DNA here is from genome assembly GCA_003550325.1 of Gigaspora rosea. NCBI lineage: Eukaryota > Fungi > Glomeromycota > Glomeromycetes > Diversisporales > Gigasporaceae > Gigaspora > Gigaspora rosea. The sequence goes on from QKWP01002212.1 coordinate 46,206, forward strand.
AAGGTTTTATTTAAAAAATTTAAAATTTTAAAATTTTCGCAAGCAAATATACCTGCATAACAAATTAAGGGATAAATTAAAGTTAATTAGGTTTATTAGCATAAATAAACTAATAAATGCATTATTATTATTAGAATAAATGCATATCTCGCACCCTGCGATGTGCTTATATATCGCACCCTAATTTGATTGGCTAAATTTGTAGATCGTTATTTTTAAAAAAATAAACAAATTATTGTGAAAATTTTTAGGTTAGGGTTAGTATAGAAGGTTTACTAGGAAATTCTTAAATTTCTTTGCGCCTATATGCAAAATTTTGTGCTGAACAAGTTTACTTAGTCGAAGTAAAAAGGTTATCTTAATAAAATTTAAAGATATTCGCAATTTTTCATTTTTTTAACTTGTTTTTTGATGATTTCTCTAAATTTTATTAAGACAATCTTTCCAGTTCGACTAAGTAAACTTGTTCAGCACTAAATTTTGCATATAGGCGCAAAAAATTTTAAGACTTTCCTTAAATTTTCATAGACTAATTCTTAATATAAAGAATTTTATCAAAAATTGTTTTTTTTAAAAAAATAATGATCTGCAAATTTAGCCAATCAAATTAGGGTGCGATATACAAGCATATCACATGGGTGCGAAGCATATTAAACTTATTATTATTATTATATTATTATTATTTATAAGTAAATGCTTTTTTTTTAGCAACTTTAATATATACAAGGCTATCATTTCTGATCGAATGCATATCTTAGATCTTGGTCTCTTTAAGTATATGCTCAACTATATTAAAGAACTTTTAAACGACCAGTGTTAAAGACAAGTAATACAAATCTTTGAGCAGTGATTAACGCTAATTCCTAGGCATAAGGGCCTCAAAATATTGAAAAATATATCCAAAATAACACGCATGATAGCAGATGAATTAAGAAATTTATTGAAAATAATAATTTTTATGCTTGACAACCTATATAAAGATTATAGGAAGCCAGGAATTAGTAATGAACGGTTATGCCGCATACATTACAAATTTCTTCAGATGTATATTGCATCATGAGAAGAATCGTTTACTGACGATTCTTTAAATCAATTACAGGTATAAAACAAATAAGATTTTTGCTAACAAAAACACTTTTCGGGGCTATGTAATTCATAGTTCTGAAGGGTGATTTTGTTAGCAAAAATCCCAAATACATAGCTTTTTACAAAGATTCAAATATTAACAATTAATTTACAGGAATTAATTGTAGATTAGGCCCAAGAATTCGTTAAAATATTTTCTAAATATTCACCAAGTGGGCTACAATTGCCAAAGCTTCATTCTTGGTGCTATCATGTAGTACCTGCAATTAGAAAATATGGGTCAATAAATAGTATGACACTGAAACTTATGAAACACTTTATAAGGACTATGTAAAAATACCTTATTGAATGTCAAACAAGAAAAACTATATGAAACAAATATTGAATGCAGTACGTTTTAAATATAGTAAATTAGCGTTGGCTTTGGACATATGTCCAATACCAATATTGCTTAGTAGATAATCCCTAAGTATCGCTAATAATCATAGAACAGGGTGAAACCTAAGTTGCGAAATAGTGAAATCCGCTTTGTAGATCGGGTTAGGGTGAAATTCGCGTTTTATTATGTTTTTTATTATATAAAAGCGGATTTTACCCTCACGTAATGATCATAGCAGGTTTCACTATTTCACAACTCAGGTTTCATCCTGTTGTATAATCATTATTATTAGGTTAAACAGAAAAAACTTACCGAAAAAGAAGTCCCAAAAAAATATCACCGAACGAAAGGGTTTGCAAAACTTTTATGTGCTTTAATGTTAAGGACTGAAGAACTGGAAGATTTCCTTCAAAAAAATAGAAATAATTTGGACCTATTACAAGCTAAAGGCTTTCAAAACCTACTAACTGGCATTGATGATTTTTTTGAAGTGGAATCAACTATGTCTCTTGACAAAGATTATCGTATAGAAATATTTTTTTCTGTATCTTTAAAAAGTACTGATATAATTTGTGCTACATCAAATTTTCATGGAAAGCCAATGTTTTCTAACGTTACAGTAAGTGCACCTGATAATCAAGGAAATGAATTAAATTGGTATGGCTTAGTAAGTATCAGTTTCGATTTACACATATTCTAACGCTTTTTAACAATAAATAACGATAATAATAGCTATAAGTGACGAAGTTAGGAAATATTCTCTAATTTTGTGAATAATATATACTAATGCATATAAAAAATATCATTTATAAGATTCTGTTGATACTCAAGTTTTACCAAGCGATAAACAAAGATCTGTTAGAACTCGCTCTTGTTCGTTGGTATGATGAAGTTGGTAAATTATGGGAATGTCCTAAATTGAAATTAATTAACCAATACAGTTGTATACCTATAGATAGTATAGATAGAACCGTACTGTTATAGAATGAATAGTCATTATTTTATTGTATTTTATTATTATTTTATTGTGTATTTTATAATTTTAAGAAGTAGACATTTAGAATAATTTATATCGCTTATAACGCTTATAACGATTATAACGCTTATAACGATTATATCGCTTATAATACTTATATCGCTTATAACGCTTATAACGCTTATATCGCTTATAACGCTTATACCGTTTATAACGCTTATATCGCTTATGTTGCTCTTGTAAATTAACGCTTATAGCGCTTATTCTAAAATGTATTTAAAAGCACAGAATTTCCCTTAGTCAAGGTAGACTAGATAGATCCAGACATTGTATTTTATCTTTACCTTTATATTATTATTCTCCTCTCTTATTATTAATAAACTCTTGGGATTACTAAGGAACAAACACCTTGGAAGCCCTCTTGTTAAATTAATAAACTGCCTATTATCTCCTGTGTTTTATACCGAACTGCCCTTAGAGAAGAGTATAATTTCTTACAGACTAAGGAATTATACCTACCTCTTGGACACCGCTATAAACCGATAAAGGATCCCTGTAGCCATGTCGTTGTTATAGTAAGGAGTAAAGAAGGCCTCCCTACTGTAACAGTACATATAGTTGCAAGATTTGAAAAAACAAATAAATATTTGATGAACAGTTTTATGTTCTAATATTTAATGTGTATATTTATATTTAAAGGTATATCTAATATTTAAAGTGTCCAAAATAAAGTATAATGCTAATTATCAATTAATAACGTAATGATCGATATATAGTGATTTTGATTAGTTCGATGATAATTGATAATTTGATTTATATCGATAACTTACCTATTTTTGTTATTAATCGATTTTTGATATATATCAATTTATAACAAGTTAATCGATGTGTAATGTTTAATTTTAATCGATATAAATTGATTATGCATTATAAATCAATATAAATCTACTTAATATATTTCATGATATATGTTCATGCGACCATGAACAATCAAAACTTACGAGTAAATAATTACTATTTTTTTTGTTTCATAAATTCTAAAGCTTTTTCTAACCAAAATAACATGAATTCTTTAGCATTTGTTACCAAGTAAGAAAATAATGGTGCCTGATATAAATAATAACTTTTTTTACACTTTTGACTAGTAATTCCGATACTTAAAAGAATACTTTGTAGAAAATGTTACGTAATACCACCTACTAAAGCTGCTGCTGAAACTGCTTTTAAAAAGTGAATATTTTTAGGTTCGTTATCATTTTCTATTATTTTACCACATAGATGCCAAATAATTTGGCATTTTACTGAAAACCTAATTGTATTAACAATATATGTACATTTAGAAATTTCTATATTGCTACAATTAATACATAGTTGTGAAAAAACTAATAGAAGATATTGTTTTGAATCTACTAAAATAGTCGACCCAAGTTTGGCTTTATTAATATTTTCTTCTATTGCTTCTAATAGTTTATCTGAATTTGTTTTACAATTAAATTTTTCATCATTATTTGATAGGTCAGTAATTGTTTGTTGAAGCTGTTTGATTTTTTGATTTAGAGCATAATTTGTTTGAATTAATTCATTGTATTTTACTATTAATGCCTGGGTTTCTTGTGGAATCAAATATTTGCCATAACGTTCAAGTAAATCCTATTAGTAATTAGTAATTCATTTTTATTTATTTCATTTATTTTATCATCAAAATTACGAGTACACGTTTCATAGTATTCTCTAATTTAGTTTCCTTTTGAAATGCCCTTATAGTTTGATTATACAAATTAAATATTTTAGGATAATACTGAGTAACTATATTTTGTAAGAAAAATACATTGTCATGGTTAAGAAATCCCATGATCCATAGAAAAGATTTTCTTTCGGAATTGGATTTATGCATCAGACTTCTATAGGCCATATAGTCTGAACCATATTTTTGCAAATTTTGAAATGTCGAATCATTATCAAAATTATATCATTCAAAATATATTTGGTTACTATTATCTTTAGCAATTTTAAATCGAAAATATTTTTTTTGAAAAATTGTGTATATAGTATAGCCGAGTAAAAAAGGAACCCAACATATATCACTATCTTTATTCTGCTAATGTGGATAATATCCTGCATAAGGATTAAATTTTTTTTCAATAGTTTTTAAATCAATAGAAATTAAAATCGAATGAAGGTCAAGAACTTCTAAAGTTGTATCTATTTCTTGCACAACCCATGATTTATTGTTACGTTAAAAAGAAACTCGAGCCCATAGTTTTTGTTGAACTAACTTTTGATACCAACTATTTGATATAACCTTTATTTATTCAATATAAGAATATATTATATAATGAAAATAAAAGTATTGAAATAAACTGCTATTGTGCTAGTAAAGAAAAAATTGATCGAAATATATACTTGTAAATATCAAAGTAAAAAAAATTGATCGAAATATATTACTATTGCACTTGTAAATATTGAAGTAAAAAATTGATCAAAGTAAACAGCTATCATGCTAGTAAAGAAAAAAATTGTATAAAAACAAAACTGCTATTATGCTAGTAAAAAAAAATATTGATCTAAATAAACTAGTAAAATTACGATAAACTGCTATCGCAATAGTAAAAAAATTGTATTGAAATAAACTTCTATAGTCAACTCTTTCTATAAAGGTTTTGGCTACTAAAAAAAGTTCGCTATATAAAATTATTATGTTTTTTTAAGAAACTATAACTCTTTTATATCAAACTATTATAAAAGTTAGTTTAGTATATCCAAAGTTCATTATAGAAAGGATTGGTATAAAGAGAATTGACTTATAACATTCATTATTTTACATATATAGTATATAATTTTTATTAGGTTCTAAAACTTCTAGAACACCAATAGAATATTTTTTGGCCCCCACAAAATTGAGCCAGCCCCCACAATATTTGTTTATTATTTTTAAACAATTTAACTATAATATATTAATTAATAATTATTCTACTATAGATAGAAAGTCTTGAACTACAAGCCACAAATTTTAATAAAATTTAACTATATCTTTAAAAAGTTTTATTAGTAGCATTTTTTTGTTATCATATGTAAAATTTTTTTGTACAACAATATCATATGATAAATGATCAACATACCCTCTACCCTTAATTTAAAATTCGATAGTGGAATAAAAGTAAATTTCTAGTTATTCCTATAATAAGGAATACTTTTATTTCTAAGTACGTACTTATTCTTTTTTAAAATTTTTTATTTTTTAATTTATTTTTTAATTTTTTTTTTAATTTTTTTTTATTTATTTTTATTTTTTTATTTTTAACAGTTTNTCGAGCCCATAGTTTTTGTTGAACTAACTTTTGATACCAACTATTTGATATAACCTTTATTTATTCAATATAAGAATATATTATATAATGAAAATAAAAGTATTGAAATAAACTGCTATTGTGCTAGTAAAGAAAAAATTGATCGAAATATATACTTGTAAATATCAAAGTAAAAAAAATTGATCGAAATATATTACTATTGCACTTGTAAATATTGAAGTAAAAAATTGATCAAAGTAAACAGCTATCATGCTAGTAAAGAAAAAAATTGTATAAAAACAAAACTGCTATTATGCTAGTAAAAAAAAATATTGATCTAAATAAACTAGTAAAATTACGATAAACTGCTATCGCAATAGTAAAAAAATTGTATTGAAATAAACTTCTATAGTCAACTCTTTCTATAAAGGTTTTGGCTACTAAAAAAAGTTCGCTATATAAAATTATTATGTTTTTTTAAGAAACTATAACTCTTTTATATCAAACTATTATAAAAGTTAGTTTAGTATATCCAAAGTTCATTATAGAAAGGATTGGTATAAAGAGAATTGACTTATAACATTCATTATTTTACATATATAGTATATAATTTTTATTAGGTTCTAAAACTTCTAGAACACCAATAGAATATTTTTTGGCCCCCACAAAATTGAGCCAGCCCCCACAATATTTGTTTATTATTTTTAAACAATTTAACTATAATATATTAATTAATAATTATTCTACTATAGATAGAAAGTCTTGAACTACAAGCCACAAATTTTAATAAAATTTAACTATATCTTTAAAAAGTTTTATTAGTAGCATTTTTTTGTTATCATATGTAAAATTTTTTTGTACAACAATATCATATGATAAATGATCAACATACCCTCTACCCTTAATTTAAAATTCGATAGTGGAATAAAAGTAAATTTCTAGTTATTCCTATAATAAGGAATACTTTTATTTCTAAGTACGTACTTATTCTTTTTTAAAATTTTTTATTTTTTAATTTATTTTTTAATTTTTTTTTTAATTTTTTTTTATTTATTTTTATTTTTTTATTTTTAACAGTTTATTATTATTATTATTATTATTTTATTTTTTTGATCATTTTTTTTAATTTTTTAATTTTTTTTATTATTTTTTTTATTTTTAATTTTTAATTATTGTAATTTTTTTAATTTTTTTTCTTAGATTATTTTTTTTAATTTTATTTAATTTATTTTTTTATAATTTATTTTAATTTTTTTTTAAACGTACTGTATCTTTTATTTTATTTATTTATTTTTTTATTTAATTAAACTTTTAAAATTTTTTTATTTAATTTATTTTAAATGGATCTTTTTATTTAATTAATTATTTTTTTCGATTTAATTTTTTTCAGGTTATTTAATTAATAATTTTTTTAATTTTTTTAAAATTTTACTTATTTTTTTTTCTTATTTATTATCGAGGAGGTTTTTTATTACTATTATTATTATTATTATTTTATTTTTATTTTTATTTTTTTTTATTTTATTTTTCTTTTATTTTTCAAATTTTTTTTTATTTTCTTTTTTTTATTTTTTTATTTGTTTTTTTTTTTTTTTTTCAATTTCGACAGTTTTTTTTTATTTCTTTTCGATTTTTTTTTATATTGTATTTGTTTTTTTTAATAATTATAATTTACTGTATTTTTTTTTGTTTCGGTTTTACTTATTTTTTTTTAACGTAGTTATTTTATTATTTTATTTATTTATTTTTATAATATTTATGTTTTTTTTATATAACATATTTATTTAATTTTTAATTTTTTTTTTAATATTTTTAATTTTTTTTTAAACGGTAAGTTTTTTTTATTTTAAATTTTTTATTTTATTTTTAATAGTTTTTTAGAATAGCCGGTGATGATACAAGATCGTAAATTTAAGTTTTTTTTTAATTAAAAAAATTTATTTTGTGTACTAATTTTTTTTGATTTTTGGGTTCTTGTTGTCATCATTAGAGTTGTTTAGTATTCCGGTGCTTAATATTCCAGAGTCTTTTCTTCGCATTAGTTACCGAAACCAACAAAGAGAATCTAGCCCAGCAACTAGAAAAGACTAAACAATATTCAAGTGTCGAGTCGGGTCTGAATGAGTGTTTTTTATTTATGCCACTTGTTGCGTCAGTTCATAGTAGGGCTTTAATAGGACCCCGGACATCTCTCATATAGGTCATAACTGGATTTTGGCCAATTTTAATCTAATTTGCTGAAAACGACAAAATCTATTTATTTAAATAACTTTTGATCCAGTAATCAGAATTGAATGAACTTTTTTTTGTTAGATGCGCCTCACTGAGAGCTTTATTTTAAAAAAAAAAGTTCATTCAAATTGGACCACTAGATGCCAAGGTAATTGCCAAAAACTGTTTTTTTGCTTTTCAAATTTCAGAGGTTTTTGCTGAAATGCGTAACGTATGACCTTTGTACTACATGTTCGGAGTCCTGCTTTAATCTTATAGATTTTGTTTTGTTCGTTTTAGGAGTTTTAGGGGTTTGTTTTGTGAGTTTTTTGTCTTTGAAGCTGCCCATGTGCTTCACCGTTGAAGTCGTCCATTTCGGCGCTTTGCCGTTAGAGTCGTCCGTTTTGGTGTTTTTTCTTTGTTGGTATTACTTTTATCGTTGGTGTTGTTCAATTAGTGTACTTTCTTTCATGATGCTTTCTTCTATAGTACGTTCTTCCATAGTGCTTCCTTCTGTGGTGATTCTTTTTGTGGTACTTCCTTCTGTGGTACTTCCTTTCATGGTGCTTTCTTCGTTATTGGTGCTTCTTTTGTTCAGTCTACTGGGTGGAACTCTTTCCGTCATTAGTATGTGTTAGACTTGGAATTTTGTTTTTCTTTTGTTTGGTTTTTTTTTAGCTTATTAGTAAGGGCCATGTCATTAATCATCTGATTATTTTTTATAAAAGGCCTATCACCCTCTCTTTTTTAATATACATATAGTCAAGTTCTTATATATAATTTCAACTTTTTTTACTCCTTTCTCCTCTAAAAAATCACCTGATTTTTGTCACTCCTCTAACTTTTTCTTTGTATGGTATCTCTATAGTGTTTGTATAGTGTTCAGTAGTGTCTTTATAGCATTTTGCAGTGGTGTCCTTATAGCATTTATATGGGTTTATGTGGTGTCTTTATAGTGTTCATGCAGTGTTTTTAGAGCATTTTTGTGGTATCTTTTGTAATATGGTTTGTAGTTTTTTTTTAATAAAAATATATATTTTTTATTATTTTTGTAAAATTTATAATATGTATTTGTATAATAAATTAAATTGTTATTAATAAAATATATAAATATTCGAATTTATTTTTTTAATATAAGGTAAATGGGGGTATTGTGGGCCAGGGGGGTATTGTGGGCCAGTCAGATATCTTGCGATCTAGTGATCAGAATTGGATGAATTTTATACCATTTGATTCGTCTCATCGAGACAAATTGAATGGTATAAAATTCATTCGATTCTGATCACTAGATCACAAGATATCTTCATTTATACAAAATATAGGGTTTTGTACATATTTGAATATATTATTAAATATAACTTAACTTATAGATCAAAATTTATATGCTAAGTAAATCGATCCTCGAGCATTAAATAATTAAATAAAATTATTTATAAAAGCCTGAACTTATAAAAAATAATTAACAAGATATTGTGCAGTAAAAATATACGTTGATATAACTTATACAGACAAATGTGTATTGACAAATATTAAACTTTAATTGCGTCGCGAAAAAAATTAACATGTTAAACTTTAATTGCATCGTGAAACAATTGATTCATGTTAAACTTTAATTGCACTATGAAAAAATTGACTCAAACTTTAATTGCATCGCGTCGCGAAAAAAATTGGCTCATGCTAAACTTTAATTGCGTCACGAAAAAAATTGAAGAAACTTAACACATGTTAAACTTTAATTAACACGTCTCTGTGTCACAAAAGAACTTGATACATGTTAAACCTTAATTTACACACCTCCCTTTTGGGGTTGTAATACAGTTATACTTGTGTAGCGATATAAAAATCACCCCATGTTCACGTTAAACGCACGTTACTTCAGTCACGTTATAACTTAGTGTACGTTAATGTTCGTTAAATTTGGCTTTAGAAGTTCAATTCATATTTGGATTTATCAATTTTTTTTTAAATGAATTCAATTTTTACCCGGATTACTTTCTTTTAATGTTATTATATAAAAATACAATCCATCTTTACTATTTTTACCTGAATGATTAATAATATTAGGTTAGAGTAACTCGGGTAAAAATAAATCTATCATTTTTTTTTTTTTTTTGTTAAGGTGAGGTCATACCTCTGGACTTTATTAGATGTATATTGATCATTACACATTACTGCTTACAATCTTTGTACTATCTACTTAAGTACCGAGACTTGGACTATTTATTCACGACCTAAACCTACCAGAGCCTGCCATATTCCCATTTATATAGCCAGCCTGGTTTTGTACATCCCTTCCCAGCTGCTGATTAGTATTCACATGTCCGCTACTTTATCCACATTTCCTAGTATCGTCATTTCCAATTTGGTGTATGTGATTCCAGGTAGGCGCTTTGTGCTTCCAAATTGGTACACCCAAGATTCCCTACTAGCGTACTTCTTGGGAGTTTGTATCTCAAGCTATGCAGCTGTCTCTACCACATTGGGTAAGTATCTCAAGCCTGCATGCTGCCGCAACTAACCAATTTTTCTGCAACTCCGAGACCCAGGATTTAGCGTTCTGAATTCGGAAATATGCGAACAACTGTACTCCCCGCTATGGTGATGAGGTATCCAGGCATGTTTCGCCGTGCCTGGCTGACCCAGCCGAGGCTTCCAGTACCAAGCATAGTTGGATGGCATCATGAGGCGGCCAGCTGACCCGGCTTTCACACCACTATATGCACTTGTACTAGCTATACCTGTATTGGTGGTCCCAAATCCTCTTAACGTCCTAAGACTCCCATATGGGTGCGCCCAGAGCTCTGTTGGGTCTTGACACGTACACGCCTCCATGCTTCCACTTCTCATTGGCCAGTAAGTTCCGTCTGCCCTTGCAGGTTCATTCCGATCCCCAGTACTCACATCCAACCATCTTCTAACCTTTACCGATCCCTCCCAAACTACCAAACTAGTTAGCCCGGAAGGATTGGTCGGCCCGGCTTTATGTGCCTAATGGACTCCCTCTCCTTGGTACCTAATTCCGTAAGGGAGCCTACTTTTATCATCTGATTTTTTAGGGGGGGTCAAAAATTTTGGAAATTATATATAACACATTATAATTTTCATATTTAGGGGGGGGGGAGTAAGGGCTACTAATAAACTGAAATCAGGTGATAAAAGTAGTCGCCCTAACATAGGTCCTTTTCCTCCGGTACGACTCCGGCGGCCAGGTTGGTGTCCCCTTTTGCCATAGGGCTTTTTTCGTCCGGTTTTTTGGTCTTCAGTCGAAATTCCGGTTTTCTGTAGTACTGTTAGAAGATCTTCCTTATCTCCTTACTTGGGACTTGCCAAGCGGGTTTCAATTGTTCTGGTCCCTTGGATTTGTCTGTGTAACTTACACAACTACGCCGATGCTCTCATTCAAGATGGTAGTACCAAGGTTACAGGTAATATACCCGACCGATCAATGAACAAATGTTACCGTAACACAGGTCTATTTTTCAATTCATCTCCAGTGGGACTTGAACTCTAGACTTGTCGCTTGGGTGTGACAACCAGACAGCTTCTCTATGTCGCCACACCTTTCATTTTTTTTTTATTTTAGTATTATTTAACACAAAAATATAAATTTTATATATTCACATACCATATTTTTTTTATTAAAGTAAGAAGATGCTGAAAACCTCAAAATCCTCCAAGAATAACAAATATGAAATCGAAGATAATCGACGTAAAGCAGTTTATATGGCACTTGATAAGTTCAAAAATTATCCTACCCACCTTAAACGCCCTAGTATAAATAAAATAGCTAATGACTATGAAATTCCTAAAACTACTCTGCAACGCGCAATAAAAAATGACAATCCTTCTAATCGTCGGGGCCCATCTAATGTTTTAACTGAACATGAAGAAAACCAACTTGTCGGCTATTGCATTAATATACAAAAGCTCAGATTTGGTCTTACTAAATCTGGAGTCAATCATTGTGTAATAGAAATAATGCAGAACAATAAATGGGTAAATCCGTTTGGTGACAATGGACCAGGTCGAGACTGGTGGGCCCAGTCCTATTAATGCTTGATGACCACAAGAGCCACATAAGTTATATGAGCGTTGATTTCTGCCACAGAAATGGAATTCTTCTTTATGCTCTTCCACCTCATACAACGCACATTCTACAACCGTCCGAAATTCCCTTTGCGAAATTAAAAAGTGAATATGGAAAGGAATCTGATAAATACCATAACAATAATAATGACAAGGTGGTGACAAAACATACCTTTGTGAAGGTTTTGGACCAGCTTTTCTTAAACCTATACTCTGTCAATTATTTGCAATTCCTACAGAAGCACAGGAATATGGCCGTTTAATTCTGATGCTATTAGTCCAGAATGCTTAAATTCTTTACTAGCAACTGAACGATTTGATATAGTATCTTCGACTAATCAATCTTTAAATGACCAATCTTCTAACGGTCAACCTTTAAATAGTCAACTTTCTATACAACTGGTCGAGTCATCCCAACAATTGTCTAACAAATCTCATTTTACTCGTTTTAATGTTGCTTTACTAGAAAAAGAAAATGAAATAATTAATAAAGAAAATAAAATACTTAGGAATGAAAATAAAATACTAAAACTTCAGTTTGCAGCAGTGAAAGAAGAATTGGCAACGTATAAAAATCCTGGAACATGTTCTCTACGATCAGCTTTAAAGTATCCGGTTTCTCGAGCTTCACAAACTGAAGCGCCAAAAATTCTTCCTGATCAACAAGAATCTGAGTCACCTTTCACTAAAAAAAGAAAAACTCTCCCGTTTGCGTGGCTTCTTATTTGCGAGAAAAGTTGGAAGCAGTTGAAATTGGCAAATGAAGAAACCACAAAAAAAATTGAAGAAGCAAAAAAGAAAAAGGAATTAGCGGCCCAAAGAAAAGAAGAAGCCAAACGGAAAAAGGAATTAGCGACCCAAAAAAGAGAAAAGCGGGAACGGAAAAAACAAAAAAAAAGAAAAAAATAAAGCTACTTAGCATTGTTTAGCATTATTTAGCGTTGGAGGGAAAAAAATTAAACTGGATTTTAGATTGGCCCACAATACCTCCTCCCCCAAAATTCTATCTATTTGTTTCTATTACACGATGATCATTTTTGGTTGCAAGATTATTTTTGTATGATGTTTTGTTGTTATGATTTTATTCTGAATTGAGTGTAGTATATATAATAAAATCTTAGCGTAAATTTTAAATCTATAATAAAAAGTTTTGCTAGTAAAAACTTTAGCTGGCCCACAATATTCCCATCCTCCTTATGTAAAATTAGCTAGCATTTAATATTTAGATGGGCATATAGCAGGGATACGGAAAAATATTGATTTATATATAAATCAATATAAATCGATATTTTTAGACCAAATCATATGGAAATCGATATTTTTACAATTTTTTATGCAGTGTAACTACACCATTTCGGGAAAAATTGAAAGTATAATTTGGGCTGGGCAATATGAATTTGGCCAAGCTAAACTGTCAGCAGGTTTCGGAAATGTAGACAATCAACGAACAAAATTTCCGTTAATTTCCAGAAAAACATGAACTTAGATACTGATCACGTTATTTAATGTTACACCAAATCTTAAATTCTTATTGGTCAATCATGGGCATATCGATATAAATCAATATTTTTGGCTATATCAATAGAATATTTTTCTGTGTCCCTGGCATATAGTAATTGATTATTATTCGCTTTTTGTTGCTTTTTACAATTTGTGCAGGTTATTGAATTGTTAAAGATTTTTATTAATTATACATGTACTGTAGTTTTAAAAAATTTGCACTATATTTATTTACCCAATGCTAAATGTTATAATTGAGTTTTTAGCAAATTACTATAAAATTTATATATAATAATTCAACTTTTAGCGAATTTACTTGATTTTAGAGATAGCAAAAATGTCTAAATTCATGCAAATCAGTTATGATCTATATGAGAGATGTCCAGGGTCCTATCGCACACTTAAAACTAGTTTATTCTTAGTGAAAGACTGGTAAAGCGTTTTCCCATCCAACACAGATATTACCTACATTTCGGTAGCATATGCATTCATCGAAATAAACAACTTGCAGTCAGGGGTTACTTGCAACCGCTATCACTACCTACTTCTGCCCTTGTAAAGTTCACCTGACTCTAGTACCACCTATTTTTCTTTCGGTTTCTTTTCTCTAAAAGTTTCCTTTCCCTAGTTGCAGTTCTACTTCCAATCCAAAGATTCAGAAGGGTTGGTCTGCTTTAGCGAACCCAGTGACCCTTTTCCTCTAGTACATGATTTTGAAATACATATCCTTTTTCTTTGGTACAACTTAAGTGGTCTGGTTGGTAGGGCCCGCTATAAACCCTTTTGTTATAAGTTCGCTTCAGTTAGTCTGCCACCAGTTAGTTCTTATTCAATTCCTGTTCAGATACTTTCAAAATCTAGCTACTTCTTTACTTAGGGCTTGCCAAGTATAGTTTCCTTGTTTTATAGTTCTGTGCATAACACAGCGCCTGTGCTTCCTAGGATCTATGCTTCTCAATTTTGTATATAACATAGCGCCAGAGCTCCTAATACGAGTTGGTATAATCTAAGAAACAAATTTGAAGATTCGAGCTCAGAGTTCAGGTTACTAAATTTTTTAAATTGTTTCCAGTAGGATTTGAACTCTGTATCTTTGTTACAACTACTTGGGGTGCCAACAATCCAACTACACTATATTGCCATACTGCTACTATATAGTTTTGTTTTGCTTATTTGTTTGTATATTTTTATAGAAAAATTTTTTCTTTTAATTATATTTTTTGTCACAGCTAATGCTAAATTTGGCTGATGCTAAAGCTCAGGAGTCTTGATTGGAAACTATAAGCTCTGCTAAAATCTACATATACTCTATAAATATAAAATTTACACCAAACCTTACTCTAACCCTATAAGACAAAAAACAAAAAAAATATCCAAAAAAATTTAAAATTTTATATCAAAATAGGTCAAAGCTTTAGCATTAGCCAACTTCGGCATTAGCTGTGACATTTTTTATTAAAGAATTATTTAAAATTATTAATTTTAAAACAATAAATATCAGAATATTATCAAAAAAAAATTTAAATCTAAACAGACTACAGCTAAGTTTCAAATTTTGAATGGTGATAACTACTTATATCAATCAAATAAAAATTTTTTATAATTATAAAATTAGAAAAAATGCATTTGTTGCTAGTGATAACAGTTACCGGATTGTGATCAACCAATTAGATCAGTAACATTATGATCAAAACAAAAACAAAGCATTGAACTTACTATTGTTAAGGTCGGGGTTAGTGCCATAGTTAAAGTTTGAATAGAGTGTAGTAGTATATAGTAAAATTTTGCAAGAAATTTTTTTTTTGTATAAAAAGTACAGTTGCTACTACGAAAAGCTGTCAACTTTTAACTATGAAATTTTTAAACTTTATAATTTTTTTAAAATAAAATAAACTAAAAAAAAGTTTTTATAAAATTAATAGCTTTTTGATTAAACTATTAAATGTATCTCTTATTTTAAGAAGTTTATATTAATTTAAAGTTTTATATAGTTTAAAAATTTGGTGCTTATACTGTATATAAAAAAAAACATAAGGGGTGCGCCATTTATCATCTGATTTTTAGAGTAGAGGGGGTCAAAAAATTATTAGGTCCTAATAGCAAATAAGTTTTGATTGGCTAAATTTTTAAAAATTTTTAAACTTTAACATTAAATAACTTTGAACCAGTGATCCGTTTTGGATAATTTTACTACCAAAATGTTTATCTCAATGAGACAATTCCAACGAGCCTAAAATAATCAAAATCCAATCACAGGATTCCAAGATCATTATAGATTTGTCTGCTTTAATTATATTATTTTTGTATATATTAAAAATTATTATTAAAGATTTTATAAACTTTAATATTAAATAACTCTGAACCAGTGATCCACTTTGGATGATTTTACTATCAAAATGCTCATCTCAATGAGATGATTCTAATGAACCTAAAATCATTAAATTCTGTTTACAGGATCCAGCGATCGTTATAGATTTGTGTTATTTTAATATAATCTATTAAAAATAATACAAATCTATAACGATCTCTGGATCCCATAATCAGAATTTAAGATTTTAAATTCATTAGAATCGTCTCATGAGAGAGCATTTTGGTAGTAAAATCATCCCAAACAGATCACTAGTTCAAGAGTTATTTAATATTAAAGTTTATAAGATCTTTAATAATAATTTTTAATATATACGAAAATAATATAATTAAAGCAGACAAATCTATAATGATCTTGGGATCCTGTAATTGGATTTTGATAATTTTAGGCTCGTTGGAATCATCTCATTGTGACAAACATTTTAGTAGTAAAATCATACAAAATGGATTACTGGTTCAAAAGTTATTTAATGTTAAAGTTTAAAAATTTTTAAAAATTTAATAATTTTTTAGCCAATCAAATTGTGGTATTTGACGATCAGGTGGAAGGAGGGGGATAGCCTCTTAGTAGCAAAAAATCAGATGATAAATGGCGCTCCTCTAACAAAATTTAAATTTATTAACAAAATTTAAATTTATTAACAAAATTTAAATTTATTAACAAAATTTAAATTTATTAACAAAATTTAAATTTATTAACAAAATTTTAAATTTTATTAATAAAATTTAAATTTATATTAAATTTTTCTGCATTTTTATTGGTCAATCTTGTTACACTGCAGCTAAAAAATTGGCGCCTATGTATAAAAAGTTGTTGGCTTTAGGAGCATAGCGGAAGTTGTTTTGATTAGCTGTTATTAGCATATTGTAAATATATTTGGTGCCGATCTTTTTTTTATATAGTCAATTGTAATTTTTAAAGTACTTTTAATAGTAAAAATTGTCGTGTTATATGAAACTTTTTTTTTGTAATACAAAATGTAACAACCAACTTTAGTCATTGGTAGTTTACTTTTAAACTTATTGTTTTTAATCTGATATGCAATAAGATGCAGTAGTTCCAAAAACTAGATAAGAGGTGAATATTTTAAAAGATCAGAAAGTAGTTTAGTGGTCTAAACAATTAATGAGTTGAAATTAAAAGACTCTACTTCAACTAGTTTGTTTGTGTTTTTTTTACGAAAAGTATAATTTTGAACTATTATTCTAAACCATATTTTAATATTTTTGATTATAATTTATTTAGTACAAGTATTGTTTGTGAATATGATATTTATAATACAATAAATAATAGTAATAGTAGTACTAGAAATAGTCGTGTACGTGTTATTTAGTAGACATTTATTGTGAAAAAATAACAAAACCCTTGTAAAATCCAAATTAAAGTTGTTAATACAAAATTGAATTAGTATATTGTAAATTTATAATATGTTTTTAGAGTATATTAACTAATTTTTTAAAAATTCAAGAGTTATAAAATTTTTGTTTGGTACTCTATCTGAGGTATGTTCAGCATTTTTTCTAGGGCATCTTAACAACCAATCAAAACGAACTTCTGCTATGCTGGCTTTAGGTGGTATTAATTACCAATCCGGATAAGATTGGCACTATAGCTATATTATTACTATATTTGGAATTAAGGATAAACAAATATATAAACAATATATTAGTAAATTTGTTTTAGGCCTAATAAAAAGTTTTTTTTGTACTAAGTAAATATTATTTTTTGATATAAGTAAAGTTGTAAAGAAGTTTTTGTGCATCTACTAGTAAAATTTCATTAAAATCGGACTAGTAGATAAAAAGATATGAGTAAAAACATCTTTAAAATTCTTTAAATTATATAAAATTTTATATATACAGGCCTGATCCAGATTTTGTACTACAGTGCAGGCATCCTTAAACCAACAAATATTTTATATAGGCGACCAAATTTTTAATATATGGTATGTAACATTACACAAAATAAAGCAATATTATTGGATAATATAAATATTAGAATATAAACCAACATTAATAAAAAAATTTTTTTATAATTTTGGCCAAAATTATAATAATTTTAAATAATTTTGGCCAAAATTAAAGTGGCCAAATTTGTAAATTTATTAATAAAATTGGGTAATTTTAAAAGATTATAACTTGATTAAATTCTAATTAACTAAAAAAATTAACTTCATAACTTTGTTCTTTAGGTTTGATTTTATTATTTTATGAAGAGATTTGGTTCATAACTATTCTAGTTTTTTTATTTATAACCTTTTAAAGATCATGTAGTTTATATGTTGATTTAAGGATGCCCGCACTGTACCTTGTTTATATATTTGTTTTGCCCCAATTCTAAATATAAAAATATTGCCGATCTTATCTGAATTGGCAATTAACTATAGTTAACTGTAGTTTCATAGAAAATCAGTTTTTGTATTTTTCACATTATATATAATCTTTTGATCTAATTGGTCAATCACAATTCAGTAATTGTCACCACTAATGACAAATAGATTCACAAAATAAAAAATCATCGATTTTAGTTAGGCAGTCAACTAATAACTGGCTAGGTTTTTTACTTATCTAAAATTGATAAAAGTTTTTTTATCTTAATTATATAAAGCCATACAAATTTAATTACTTGGTATAAAAACTTTTAAATAGATCCGGTCGATTGGCTTTTTTTAAATTTTCATATACATATAAAAACAGTGATGGACAAAACCATGTCACTTGGGGGTTTTTTTGTGACCTTAGTCATCTAGTCATGATATATTATGTCACGATATACTTAGTCACTTTGTCACGAATAAAATGACAAAATCACATATAAATAAAAATAATATAAAATGACATATGTCACTATGTTACTTAGTCATGTGTCACTTAAATAGCCAATAACAATTAGATTATTTATTAAATTTAAAAATATTACAACTTTTTTTATATACGAATCTAATTTATGTGTGAGTCTCTTGATCCCACAATAATGATTGCTTTGTTATTTCATTGACAAGCTAAATCGCTACTTACTATAACTAATATTATAAAGTCATAAATCCAATAATATTGTCATCAACTATAAAACTAGAAAATTTTTGGTATCAAGGTTTTCTATTTGCATATGTTATACTTAAATATTAATAAAATAACAAAATTAGAATCGTGATTCTTAAAGCCTTTATATGAAGCATGCATATTAATACGTATAAGGCTTAGTATAATATCGATATAATTTTTTAGTATAATTAGCAAATTGTGTACTCATATATTAATTTGTAATAGTAATATAATATGATTTCTCTTCATGAAATATTGTTATAGACTTAATTGAAAAATACATACTAATTGCCTATTATTGCTATAGCATTCAACGTAGCTAGGACTATGCATATACAGTAGCTTAACATTTTGATTACGGGTTATATAACTAATCAAAAAGCGTTAAAGTACTAACTTGATTATTTAGCTATATTAGTTTTAGCACACTGATCACTTTTTGAACATAACTATGATTTTATTTATTGGTTGGTAGATCGACATAAAACTACGAATCGCTAAGAAAATTAGTTGGTTATTAGATAATCTGGGCGGCAAAAAATTCCTACCAAAAATTCTAAAAAATCAATCATCTAAATATTTGGTTGAATGTAATTTTTTTTGATATTTGCGAATATATTCACTATTTTTTTTATTAGTCTTATGTTTATCTATCACGGGCATTTGTCGTGTTCTTGCACTTGTTCTTGCATTTGCACTTATTCTTGAACTTGAGATCATTATACAAAACATTTTCAAATTCGTGAACTTTTTCTTAGCCAAAAAATTTATAAATATTAGGCAATCAAACAACCAAAGTAAAATTTGTAAATTCGCATTTCACGAATTTGTGTTGTTTAAGAGCGTTAATAAGGACAATAAAAAATAAGATAATTACTTACGATCTCGAATGGAAGCTTTCGGGTGAAGTTGTATCCGGTGACACAGACAAATCCAAGGAACCGGGGAAATGGAAACCCATTTGGAAAGTCCCGAGTAAGGAGGTAGCAACGATCTTCGACGGTGCTACCAGAACTGGAATATCGGAAACCGGAGCTGGAGAACTGGATGACATGATCTTTGGAGGAGAGGGTCCACCAACCTGGCCACCAGAATCGTACCGGAGGAAAAGGACCTATGTTCTGGAATTAGGTACCAGGGGAAAAAAAACCATAGTAGCACCTAATGCTGGGTAGATCAACCCTTCCGGGCCAACTGGTTTGGAAGTTTGGGGCACCCGGTGATGGACCAGTAGGAAAGTAATTGTGGGTACCGGGGTCGGTGTGAACCTTACAAGGGCAGAAGTAGGTAATGGTAGCGGTTAGGTACCCCCTGACTGCAAGTTGCTTGCCTTGGTGAGTGCGTAAGTTACCGAAGTGTAGGTAATACCTGTGTGGGACAGGGACTGCTCTACCAAGTTTACCCGCGAGGATAAATTAGTCCTAAAGGGATGTAGGTAGCATCCGGGACTGTCTTCAACTGACTAATGTATCGGAGGGCTGTACCGGTGATCACAAGTAGGATTGACATGCGAAGCGTTGAACCAGAGGGTTTAAATAGGCAATCCCCTAGTTGGGTTGTAGGTATGGCAACTAGTGTAGAACCTTCGGGCGGACTACTTAAATTAGACAACCAAAAGTTGTACGTGTGGCTAGTTGTACTCTCATTCAATGTAACTCAATTGTGGGTGCGCCCAAAGAGGCGCCCTTGATCCATAGGCTTGATTAAATAAACTCTCACCCAAAGCGGGAACTTTAACACAAAAAAAAAAAAAAAAAAATAAGATAATTACTTGAATGTTACAATAATTACTCGACCATGATAACCATCATATTCATCTTACGTATTTCTGTTAGTTTTCCCACATTCATCACATTTTTCGGATACGACCAATCAAAAATGTTAAAGCGAACAACGCAGTATTGAAGTAAATAGATAGATTAGAACGTTAATTATATTTATTTCATATTTAATTTTTCTATATAAAATTTTGATGGGATAAAATGCGCATGATTCGGAAACTAAATGCTCATCAATGCATTCATGTGCATGATTGAGGAATCATGCGCACGCATGAAACCCATCTCTAGTTGTGACAAAACCAATTCGTTACTAGTAAACTTAATCAATTTCAAGCTATTAATAAATTAGTAATAAGTAACAACATAATATTATATTAAAACTATTTCAAAGTTATTTTGGGTTTATAATTATTTAAGTGACTTGTCACTTAATTTTTTAGAGTGACAAATGATTAGTGACAAAGTCACCTAAGTCATCATAGTCATCAAATGTGACTGTCCATCACTGTATAAAAACCCACTGGGTTACTAAAAAATTTTTTTAACAGCTTCCAAATTTTAATCTGGCCAAGTTATGAAAACCAATTAATTACTGACCCGGATAAGATCAGTACTATTTTTATATTAAAATTTGGGGCCAAATTACTATAATTATCATTATATACTGGAATCTAATGTAGGTCCAATAAAAAGTAATTTTTTTATTAAGTTAACAGTTATGCCAATTAATTGAAAGTTTAGAGCTTACTAAAACGCATCTAATGATGATTAGATTATTCAAATCAGCCCAATATATGCTGAGATATCACTAAAAAAACAATTGGCCGACTAGATAAGATTCAATATAAGATCCTAAGTCAGATAGCGCAGTGGTTAGTGTTCCAGAGTTGTATTTGCAAGGTTGCCGGTTCGAGTCTAGTGGATGACAAAAACAATGTTGGGACCACGAATAGCCAGGATCTACATTGAGGACTCACACTTCTTCTCTATTTATGGATATAGTACTACAGCAATAAGAGCTATGTGACATAGCTACGAGGGTCATGTGGCATTCAGAAAAGGAAAAAATCTGACAAGAAATGTCGTAAACATAAGGGATATCCACTATAAAAAAGGAAATAAAGAAATATGTAAGGTTACCTGACGATACCGTACTGACTGAAAATGGAAAGTAGTTCCCGGGGTGTATGAAAAATGGCTGACAATATAGCGCACTAGCGAAAAGTGACTTCCTTAAAGCTACCTAAGATCTGCAAGGTATGGAGCACCAGGACATGGTGAGCTTGCTGGATTCACTGGGATAACGGACAATAGAAGGGAGGTATAGGTTAGCTAGGATAAAAACCCCTAATGTATAATGTATGACCCTTGAAATTGAATTAATAAAAGAGCATCAACTGTCGCAAAAAAAAATAAAAATAAAAAAAATAAACAAACTAAAAATTTTATATAGTTGGCCAATGGTTTTTTAGTGATATCTTAGTGTACACTGGGCTGATTTGAATGATCTAACCACCATTAAATGTGTCTCAGTGAGCTCTACAACTTTTAATTAATTGACATGAGCTGTTAACTAGTTGTTAACTTAATAAAAAATCACTTTTTATTGGACCTACATCAGATTCCAGATATAATAAAAATTTATATTTATCCCCAAAATTTACTATTGTCCCAATATGGGGGTAGGCGCCAGGTACATCATGAAATTACCCAATATATAACCCGGATCAGTTCGAACAAAACAAAGCGAGACAACAAAGACGAAAACACGAAATATATAAAAAATGGCTATCCAAACCATCTTGTTTGACTAAGTAAAAATATCGGAAATGCGATTTTACTATATAAAAACCGCCTCCTAACCTAACCCTAACCCAACCCTAACCCTAACCCTAAAAATCAGAAAAATCGGAAAAATCAGGTAATCTCGTGATGTACCTGGCTTTAGCCAGTGTTGTACACGGACATTGTTCCGCCGATTTTTCAGGGACGCGGACAGTCCGGGACGGGACGTCCGGGACATGTCCGCAATAATGTCCCAACATGATACATGTCCGCCGGGTAAAACCAATCAAATTGCGGAATTATACGAATTTTATTGGTAGATGATCACGTGTTGAGTCGCAAAATGTCCGGGACAAAAAGAATTCTGGGCGGACATGTCCCGGACGTCCCGTCCCGGACTGTCCGCCGTCCGTGTCCGTGTCCCATGACAACACTGGCTTTAGCCATCCCCCAATATGGCAATAGTGCTGATCTTATCCGGATCATAAATTAATTAATTTTGCATGGCCTAAAGCTTTCAAATACTTAGTAGAAACCTAAATTCCTTAATGCGCAGTAACTGCGTAGTAACTATATAGTTGCTATATTATATTAATAGTAACTATATAGTTACTTTTCATAGTTTGGAAAAAGCTTAGCTATGGCTTGAGAATTTTGAAATTTTGAGCGATTATATCGATAACTATCGAATTAAAATCGATAAGTTTTGTTTTTTTATAACGATTGTTAATTAATGTCACTATTTGAACTATGGTTATTTACCCGGAATGTCCAACGATACGCATAGTTCTATTAATATAGTCTCATCTTATTGGTTTATAATCATACAATTCCATTTTAGATATCTGCACGTTCAAATTGTATTGACTCAGTTAATTGATTAAATAACTCTTTTTCCGCTTCCCACAAAGATAACTTATTTGTTTCTTCCATATTTAAACTCGTAAAGAATTCTTGCATTATTATTTAAAATGGAATCAAAATTAATAAATTTAACTTCACTATCCCAACAAGCATTAAAACTTGGTGAAAAACTATGTCATAATGCTGATACTCTCGTAAAAGAATGTAAAAATGATATTGAAAACATTGAAATTATATATCCAAAACTTCGGTTCATATGGGGTGAATTAGGTGTGCAAGTTCAGGTAGATACACATTTGTTATATAATTTTTTATATTCTACATATACTTCTAAAATAATATTGTTACTGTGTATTTTTCTTAGTCTGTTCAAAAGCTTAAGAAAATCGCTGCAAAGCAAAACGGAATTTTACAGGAATTTTATGCGGTAAGCAAAATATCATTAAATTTATGATTTTCCTTTTGATTCGTTTATAACCAAATATCTTATTGTTAACACTAACAGAATAAAGAACAAGAATTATCCATTATAATCGATAAGCTCGACAATACTCTAGAAAGTTTACGTCACAAGCATGTGGACTCTGCCATTCGAGAAAATGCGGTTGCAATAGAACGAGCAATGGCTCGTGAAAATAATAGCAATATTCTAGGCGATTTGGAAAAAGGTATAGAGTTTGATCTAAAAAACAAAAAAGATCTCGAGGAAAAGCCTTATTTATATGATTACATAGAAGAACAAGGTGTTCAAGATTTGAAAACGAAAACACAAGAGGAAGTATCTGCTATTCAGGTAAAATTGATAATTTATGATTTTTATATTATCTCAATGAATAATTTATTAATTTTTTAGTTTATTTTTTTTTTTTTTTTTAGCAATATCATGCTACTAGTTCCAAAATTCTTGAACAAATAAACACTCAGCAGAAACAATTAGATGAAATGCTTTTAAATAATAATATTTCTCTTGAAAAGGATTTTTCTCATCAAAAGTTTATAGCCCTTGAACAAGTGGCAAGTTCTATGGCTGAGACATTGGTTTCGTTGGCAAGAAATTATGACCAAGTTTCTGCTGCATTAAAGTTAGTTATGTTTTAACGCAATATCTTTTTTTCAATTATATTTCTTTTGGTGATATTTTTTATATTTATATAATAGAGCATGTCAGTTGTATGCTGATGCTAATTTAAATCTTGATATTTCAGGTAAATTTGTACTCTTACATGTATATATAAATTCTATATATTTAATTAAAAGTTTTGTTTATAGTTCTTGAGAAAGATACTAGTCTACTTCCAACAATTGTTCAAGAATTAGAGGAAGGACTTCAACATATTGAATCATTAAGGTATGCTATAATATTATATACTAGGAACCGGGAACTGGTATAAGTCCGGAGCATGATGAGTTATATCTGCTTTATAAATATGGGTTTGTCTCTGTAAAATGTGATTGGTTTATTATCACGTGGGCGGACGGACAGACAAACATTGCAGATCAAACCTTACGTAAAAATAGAGAGTCCTACGCTTCGTTCCGGACATATAAATTCTTTATTTGCGCTAATATAATCCAATTTTTAAAATTTTTAGCGAAGAAGTTCGAATTATAAATCATATTTATCATGCATCTTATGATGAAGCAAGCAAATTATTTTCTGAATTGGATAATTTTGGAAGTAGTTTTGAAAATTTTTCAAACACAATTAAAGAACTTGAAGTAAGTTTATTGCGAAGAAAAGATTTAATAATAATATTTAGTTGACAACAATGGATAATTTTGATTTTGATTTGATTTTATAGGTTGACTTTGAAAAAAGTTCTGTAATAGTAGATCGTTTTCTTGATGAATTATTAAATCTTAACATGTGGTAAGTTTTATTTACAGTTTTTATATATGTATACATATGATTAATAAATTTATTTTATAGGTATGAAGAATTTTCTAGAGCATATGATTACATGATAATAGAAATCGACCGGCGCTATAAAGTTAAAGAACAACATGAAAAATTAATAGAAGATTATTCAAACAAATTAGAAGGATTATACCTTGGTTTGAATTTGAAAATTTTTTATATTTATACTATGTAAATTTGTTAATTGAGTTGATGTTTATGTATTTAGAGGAATCTAAGCAAAGAGATTTGTTTTTACAAAATTATGGAAGGTATCTTCCAGCAGATTTATGTCCACCAATTCAGGTATTAGCCTATATTAATTGTATATTTGCATTTATATTATATATATTTTTAACATATTTTCTGGTTTGCTTATTATATTATTGAACTATTATTAGGAATTTCCAATTAGATATGAAATTATTACTCAGGATGAAACAAAATTACCTGTATTATCTTATAAAACACTATTAGAGGTAATATATTATATTTAAACAATATGTATTTTTTTTAACTTTTAAATAATTATAAATGTTTGATTATTAATATAGGCTCAAGAGAATTTGTTAAAATATAAAAGTTCATAATAGTATATTTTATTATTTAGTTGTAAAATTTTATAATTATGAATTTTATAATATAACTAGACAATAAAATTATGTAAAATTAGCTATATATTTTAAACTAAGTTTAAACTTTAATTATAAGTTTAATTATTTATAATTTTGTTTAAATTAGTTTAAAATAACTAATTTTTATTGTATTATTATATTTTGTACAGTATAGGACAGCAAAAACCATTTAATTTTTTTATATAGAGCACTAAATTTACAATTGTTTAATTAAGTGATATTTTGCAAGTAGCCAGCATTAGCATTATAATAAAAGTTGGGACAAATTTAATATAAGTTTTATAATAGAGCTCAACCTGGTGCTACTATAAAGAAAAGTTATTTTTTACTAAGTTAACCTTTTTGTGATTTCTAATTAAAGTTGTAAAGCTCATTTTTGTAGTAAGATCAAAAAATTGGCCTTGTAGTTTTTGAGATATCTTAACTTTTCTCTTAAAAATTTTATAAAATTTTTTTATAATTTTATTAAGAAATTTTATATGATCTTTAAAAGAAAAGTTAAAATTGAAAATAATGATAATTAGTTTATGTAAACTAAAAATAGCATAGTGTGGTTTTTGTTAAAATTTTTTAATTCAAGTCTTGTATAAAGTAAGAGTTATGTTATTAATCATCTGATTATTTTTTATCAGAGGCTTACTCTCTTTTCCCTTTTTTTAATATATATATAATCAGTTTTTTTACCTTCTTTCCTCCTAAAAAATCATTTAATTTTTGTCACTTTTATAAATAAAAAACTAACTAAAATAGGATTAAGTAAAATATAATTATAGACTAATCCCAGATAACAATCAAAAATAAAACAGAAATAAATAACATGAACATAAGTAACATAAAAGTTTCATGACAATAAGTTGCAAGTAATTTAGGGGCTACTATTTATTATATGATTTTTATTATGGATACATGGGTCAGGGTAGTGATTATATCTATATATAAGGCCATATAAACTTAATTTTTTGGTTCTTATAACCTAGCCAGGTTATATTTTAAAATTTTTTTGAAAAAAATTTTTTATATATTTTAATAGCTGGATGGAATTTCAAAAAATTTTTTTTAATAAATTTTATAAAATTTAGAATTTTTATATATAAAATTTTTAAATAAAGTTCAGGTGAACAGATCATTACTTTATTTAATAATATAATACCAAGTTATTATTTTTTAAAATTAAAATTTAAATTTTATAATTTAAAAAATTTTAAAAATTTTTAAATAAAAATCCAGGCTATTAGGTCATTTTTTTTATATTATAAGAACCAAAAAATTAATTTTATATAGCCTAAATATATATAATATATTATTAAATTATATATGGTATATAATATATTTATAATATATATATTATTTATATTTAAAAATATTACAGTTACACAATTATACACTGTCACATTTAGATTACTATGTATAAATAAATCGTGTAACAAAATATATTGTTTATTTATTTTAAAAATTAAAACATTTAAGAAAAAAATTTCAGCATTCACTAATAAAATTCAATGAAATTTTCTATTCTATATCTATATATTTAACACAATTTATGCACTATTACATTTAGATTACTATGCATAAATAAATTATATAAAATTTTAAAAATTAAACTGTTTAAGTGAAAATATTTCAGTATTTACTAATAAAATTTAATGAAATTTTCTATTTTATATATTAAAAACACTAATAGTTATATATTTTATGCATTGTCATGTTTAGAATACTTTGTATAAATAAATACACCAATTAGATTTTTAATATAAAACCAATAAATTATTTAACAAATATTTTTTTTTATTATATTACTTTGTTTTAAATATAGGCTATTAGTGAAGTAATAGTTTATATCTAGTATTATTTAATATTAAGTAACTTTTTTCTATTGGTCCATTTTGATGATTTTACTACCAAAATGTTCATCTCAATAAGATAATTCTAACAAGCTCAAAATTATTAAAATCCAATTACAGAGTCACAAAATCGTTAAGGTTTTGTATTATGATATATATAAAATTTAATATATATATATAATAACACAAAACCTTAAGTATTATAAAAAAAATTTATTCTGAAAAAAATCTTCAAAACTCTTTTTGCTGATCTCTTTTTCTGAAAATAGTACCAAAGAAAAATTTAGTATAGAGCAAAAACTATATTAGAAAAAGTGCTAAATACAAATAATAAAAAAGAAAAGTTTTCAAAAATAAACAGTAATTGTCCAGAGCGAAGTGAAGGACTTTTAGTTTCTATGTATCATGATACAAAAGTTATTTTCTTGATGCATCACATATTAAAATATCAAAAACGCAACTTTGCACTTTCCGTTTGTCCACTTACATGATTTTTAAATTATTTTTAATTGGCCAATTTATGAAATAAAATAATAACTTTTGATCTACCAGTCCGTTTTGGATGATTTAACTATCAAAATGTTCATTTCGATGAGACAATTCTAACAAGTCCAAAATTGTTAAAATCCAATCACAGGATCCCAAGATCATTCATCACTAAGTAAATTTCTTTACTATTGAATAACTTTTGATTCACCAGGCTGTTTTGGATGATTTAACCACCAAAATGTTCATCTCAGTGAGATGATTCTAACAAGTCCAAAATCGTTAAATTCCAATCACAGGATCCAAAGAATTATAGAGATTCATCAATCATTTAATCAAATTAATTTTTATATATAAAATCAATTTGATTAAATGATTAATAAATCTTTATCGATCTTTGGATCCTGTAATTGGAATTTAACAATTTTGGGCTTGTTAGAATCATCTCATCAAGACGAACATTTTGGTGGTTAAATCATCCAAAACAGCCCAGTGTATCAAAGTTATTCAATAGTAAAAAATTTACTTAGTGATAAAAGTGTGATAAACGATCTTGGGATCCTGTGATTGGATTTTAACGATTTTAGCTTATTAGAATCATCCCATCAAGATGAACATTTTAATAGTTAAATCATCTAAAACAGACTGGTGAATCAGTGGTGGATCAAAAGTTATTGTTAATTCCATAAATTAGAACATATATAAAATTTATAGTACAAGAAATAAAATTGAGTTTTAGACAAACAATGCTATGCTTTTATCAATTATTATATTTATATAAATATTTAGCTCTGGACAAACAATGCTATGCATTTACCTAGTTTATTAAGCACACTTTGTACAAAACCTATTAGTTAGAAGACTAGAAAAAAAATTTATTTTGAAAAAAACTTGTTTCAAAAATTTGGAAATTTTCTCTAAATCCTGTATTGCAGATCTGTTTTAAGAGGTAGTCTGCATTTGAAGGATATAAATTTCATAATAAAATCAGCAGAAATTTACTAATTGCTCGATATAGAAATAGAATTCCATGTGATTCCGTTTTAAGAAAAAACCCTATAGTAAAAAATCAAAACAAACTCATATTTTGTGGTCTATCTTACTAATTTTAATAATTTTACTACCATTAGAATTAGAAAAATTAGTTAACAACATTTATTAGAAACTAAAAGAAAGTTTATATAATAAAAAAATACTTCTATATGTAAGCAAGCTAGATTTCTGTACTATAAAAAAAATATATGAATTTTCGTTTTTGTTTATTATAAGATCTGCAATTTTTTTACCCTTTTAGAGATGGACTACCTTTAATCAATCTAATCTCGTGCCATAAACAAATAAACAACAACCAAAAAAGTAAACAAACAAGTCACATACAAACAAACAAAACATATCATGTGTACCCAAATAAGAAATATCCAGAAGTTATAGAACCTTTTAAAAAATATTATTATTACTTTTATATTCTTGATATATTGCTGGATAGTTAATGATTTTTTTTTTTTTAGTCTGGACGATCCTGCCTTTAATTATTCATAAATGCCTAGTGACTGGTGTTTGTACTGAAGTACGTATACAGTATACCAAATTACACCCAAATAAAGACTCACACAATACAAAAGTACCCAGGTGCGACCTGCCATTTCACAAATTTGTCTCCGTCGGGGTCCCAATGTTTGTTGAGACTTGATTCCCAAACATCACTAACCAGTTTGCTAATGCCGTGTTAGGATCGTACTCCTTTCCTTAAATTCTTTCTTCTTCATAAAGGGCAAATGAAAAAGAGGGAAAGTAAAAAGAGACTACCAAGAAAACGAACTACACAAAAAGAAAAAAACCAATATAAAAAAGAAAAAACAAAGAAAAGAAGCTAATTCTAACACGTGGAAGCAGAAAAAGAAAAAACAAAAGAAAGAAAAAAAACGATTCTAACTATTTATAAAAATTATATAATACTGCGCAAGGAATCGCCTCGCCAAAGTATTATATGTACATAAAAGAAACAAAAGAATGTTCTAGAATTTAGTTCCGCAGATCTGCCTACTCTATTGTGCCATATCTCATTACACGTCCGTTCCTGTTTATCAACTTGCATGCCTTCTTTCCGATTAGGATAGGAACAACAATGCCGATCTTTTGGAGGGGGTATGCCAAATTTTCCACTTTCCGTCAAAAATTCCAGAAAAACTGCTTCAAGCGAGAATATGGTAAAGAGTATATAGTCGAATATGTTCTTGTAACCAAAAAGCCTTAGAGAGAGTATTGAAAAACTCATTTTTTAGTTCATCGCCTAGCCAGACTAGAAAACCTTCGTCGGCGAAAGAAAACTTACACCAGAATTTCTTGTACCAAGGGCACCCACTGCCAGTTATCTTGCACAACTGACGCTTCTGGCTTGCGTATCGAATATATAAAGGAGTCCCCGAATAGAAGAAAAGGTTGACCTTTATAAAAACCAATATTATACGCAGCTGCTTCATCTTTTACTAAAAAATTTTTTGTTTTTCTTTTGTTCGGAAATTTGTACAAGTGATCGTTAGAAAGAGTTTTTTTGTTTTATTTTTGGATAGTTAATGATATTATTTTCAAAACATACAATATAGTAAAGTAGAAAAATACAAACCAATATAAAACTATAAAGATTAGAAAGAAGCTTCTTCACTTTAAAATGGGTTTAGAATTTAAGTACAAAAATTTTTTTTAAAAGAACATGGAGAACAGCACATTTTTCAAAAAAAACAAAAATAAAATTCTCAAAGAAGATAAAAAAATTGCAAAGTACATGGAACTAGAAAAAGTAAAAATAATTTATATAGTTAAACAACTATTGGAAATATATAGTTAAATTGAGTGGAAGAAAGCAAGAAATCTTAAGATCTCAAGAAAAGAGAATGAATTAATAGAAATGAAATTAGAGTTGAAAAAAAAGAGTAAAGCTTTCTAGTAGTGAAAAAGTATTAAAAGCAGAAACAGAAATTAAAATCAAAAAGAAGAGAGATTTTAAAAAAGAGTTACTACTGGATTTGGGATACAGTATTATGGATCACAAAATAGAAAAAATTGAGGAACGATCAAAGAAAAAAAAAGCACAAGTACAAAGAAAAAGACCAAAGAGAAATGTATCAAAGAATGAATAGTAGTGAACAGAGTAGCCAGAATAGTAGAAAAAAAGCACAAAAAGATATAGTGATGAAGAATAAAAGAAAAAACAAATGGTATATTAATAAAGAGACAAGAATGGATATAGAGAAAAATATGGAAAATCTTACTACACATGTGTCAAAGCTAGTTTTGAAGGATACTGTATATGTCCAAAAATAGCTACTACTTAAAATAAGCTATTTCTCTGATTTTTTTTAAAAATCTTAAAAAATTTGTTAGCAGTTGCTATATAAATTTTTTTTTTTACTAAGTAAACTTCAAAAGGTCAATTAAGTAAAGTTGTTTAGTGCATCAAAATACACCTATAATAAAAATTTGGTGTCATTTAAACAAGTTTTTATTAGTACATTTTTAATTTTTTCAAAAAACTCAATATTTCGAAAATAAGCTACTTTACAATTTTTCATATAATTTTTTGGCCAAAAAAGGTAGCTTAATTTCAGACATATACAGTAAAAGCTCTAGTATAGCGCAAGAACTTTATAAAAGCGAAAAAGCAGACAAAGTACTCATTAGTAAAACAACAAGAAAACAAAAGAAGATACAAACAGAATGTATAAATATACAAAAAAAAACCTGCAAAAGTTCATCTATACTTTACTATTTAGGACATACTACTAAAATTTGATGCACAATATATTAGAAGATGTTTGCTAATTTTCAGTAAAGTAAACATTATTTTATAAAATAATCAAGAAGAAACCAAGGCAGTATATCTAAGCATTGAGCCAAAAAGTAAAAAAAGAAAGCAGGAGCTTATTAGTAGCTGGACCATAGCTACAAAAAATGGAAAGCCAATGAGAATTAATACAGGTTTTTGTAACAGAGAAGAATTGCTAAAGCAAAATCATTATAGAGCAAAAATTGAAAACATGCCTAAAACTATAACAGAGGTATTGTTACTAAAACAATCGAAAAAGTATGATGTTAAATCAGTATTTATTTCAATTAATAGAAATGGCAACCCAAGAAGTTTAGCTTATTTATATTTTGAATCCAAAGAAGACATGGAGAAGGCAAGAAAAATAAATCTTTTTTATTATTATATATTTATTCTAAATACAAGACTTTTATGAAAAAGAGATACCACATTACAACCAGAAAATAGTCAGAAGAATAATCAAAAAAGATGATAAGACCAGAAAATTTGAAAGAAAAGTTCATAGAAAAAGAAAACAATATGAAAAATATAAAATAAAAGGAACTACAAACATAAATAAAGAAAAAAAATAGATTGTTATTCTATACAAGCAGGAAAACAAAAGCTATTCTCTAGCCAAAACTAGTTCTTGAAAGAAAGTATAATTATGGATGACAAAAAACTTGCTAAAGAAAGAGAGAGAAATCAAAAAAAAAAAAAATGAGAAGGCTCAAATTAAAAAAAGTAGTTTAAGAGATATATTTCTAGACATGCGAGAAAGGTTCAAAGTGCTTAAGCAGATACTTGCTCAATGCTCCTAAATTGTGGCACAGGCAAATTAAAAAAAAATGACAAGACAGAAAATTTTGCTAAAGTTTTGCAAAAAATATTCAAGAGCAAAACCTTGTAGTATAAAAAGTAAAATGAAAATTATAGAAAAATGTAGTAGGTTAAAGTTAGAGGTACATAATATTAATGGGCTAAGACTAAATGAAGAAAGTTAGTTAGGTTAGCAGATTTTAGTAGGGAAAAGATTAAATATTATTGGAATTACAAAAACAAATATAAGAGAAAATAAAGAAAAATAGATTAGAACAAAGCATTTGGGTTTTACAAGTTTTTGGTTGAAAAAGAAGAAAATAAAGATGCAGGCATAAAAATTCTAATTGGAGAAAGCATATGAGAAAAGTGGCAAGATACTCGCCATATATACTCAAAACAGAATTGTTCTTTAGTAAAGTTGTATTACAGATCTGGGTAGTGTATCTATTACTGGCAGACAAAGAAATTAATAGAGAAATACAATAAACAATAATAAGAAAAATATGCAAAAACAAGATCATCACATACATATGCATTTTGAGTAATTTTAATGCAATAAGTAGTACAAGTTTAAATACAAGCAATAGTGGGTATAAAAATCAAAAGCTAGGAAAAGCACTTTTAAGCTAGTATAAAAGTAAAAACTTTATTAATACATTTTGGCAAATGAATACAGTCGTCCTCCTATATAATGACACAGTTGGGCACACACCAATATGGTGATTATAAAGAAGTGTGACTGTATAAAGGTTACCTCTATATAATCACGCCTTATATTAAAAATAAATATTGTGACTTAATAGAGATAAAATAAATTAGTATTGTATTTTGAGAACCACAACTACTGTTATGTTATTACCTAAAGCTATTTTCAAATACCCGTTAAAATTAAGAAACAGGTATAAGTTCTTTATTACTACATATATCCAAAATACATAACAAAGTTATACATTCGACTTAAATGCTTTGAATAAACATCGTTGCAATTGCTTTTTCATATCTACTTTTTATAAATTACTCAGACTTCCCCTTCTCAAATCTATATTTGATATGTGTATATATATATATAAATAAAGATTTGATTTTTGAACTTTTTTCTTTAAACTATTATCTAGCAGTATGTTTTAATCAATCATGTGTCACTTTATATCCTGTTAAATCAATTAAAAAATGTTTCATGTCAAAATCTATAAAGAACTATCATGTTTAGATAAAATGACAATACGTGTATTACTTTCCTTATCCTTAAACTGTAAGCAATTTCAGGCAAATTTGCCTGGAAAATTGCTATAAATATACTTATGATCTACTTTTTTTAAAATTTAAAATATTTAATTAAATTTTTTTTTGATAATATTTAAAAATAAAGATTATATTATAGTAGTATTTAATTTTATATTATAAGAAAAAAAGTTTAAGTTGTTTATAAGCTAAAAATAGACAAATTTTGAAAAAAATTTTAGCCAAAAAAATTATTTACTAATTCTTGGCGAACTCTATAAATATTATCTCTAGCCTCTTGTTTTTTAATATATATTGTAGTTTATAAAAAGG
>QKWP01002213.1:0-32257 GCA_003550325.1 Gigaspora rosea
ACTGCCCTTTTAGATATGTGTTTTCTTCTTGACTGTTTTCGTAGGAATAAAAAAACTGTGAAATTTTAAAAGCGTGAATGGTGTGGCTTTTATAGTGGTTTGCAAGTTCATGATGACTGAATTTTCCTATCACAAAAATCATGAGTCATAAGTGCGATAAAAGCATGTTGCATGTAAAACCGGTTTTAAAGTTCCCCTAAAACATACACAGTTGACTTTTAAAGGTTGAACTAGCGAGGTATGCCTAAAAAGGATATGGCCAATCAGAGAACACATGCGAAAGAAAAGAAAACGAAAATACTTGAAAACTAATGTTTAAATCGAGTGATTCGGCGTGATTCGGCGTGATTCACCGTGATTCAACAAAGAGATGCTTGCTAGGGACATTCGAATCCGATAAATTCCGGAATCGACGTTACACAAGTATTTATATAGCGTTGTATTGTAAAACCAGAATTTTCGGGTCTAAGCAAACTTAAAAAAAAATTATGTCGGTGCAACACTTTACTAGTAAAATAGCTTCGTAGCGAGTGTCTCTTCAAGAAATCCAGTTGCATCATGTTGCATCACGCGAATAAAAGGTATATTTATTGAGAGTTGAAGTACTATCTACCGTATAGTAAGAGGTAATAAAAATATATTGTACTGCTTAATTCGTGAAGCTTAACGTTATTTTTCTTGCTTATTATTATTATTATTATTATTTAAGTAATCAACTTGTTTATTTTATTTGTAAGCTTTTGCAGACTGTTTTCGAAAGTTGTATATGTTCTTTAGGATAATAAAGAAATTGTAATATTTGAATTGCGCCCGTTGATTGGTTGGGTTGTTTAACTATTATCTATCTGTTTTGACGAAACGCGTATCACGTGGTTATGAACCAATTTTATGATTGGTCATAATTATACGATACCGTATAAAAAAAATGGTATAATAACCATATAATTGGTATAGTATAACAGATAATATACCTGATACCGTATAATTGGTAATTATAATTGTGAAACAAAATTAGGGGTCATGTACCCACGTGACATTTTCGTGTAAATAACCAAACGGAGTCGCGAAATTACACGGATCAGCCCGAAGAAGTCAAAAAACAAAAAAAACGCAAGAACATAAAAACGGCATTCTAAACCTACCTTGGGCCATTAATAAAAAATGTCGGGAAGGTAATTTTACCTATATTGGTCCTAATCCTAACCCCGACCCTAATGCTAAACAGTCTCTGATACGAATTTTAACTAAAATTTCAAAAAATCACGTGGGTACATGGCTTATAAAAATTATATGGTCACCTGACTGAATTTAATATTTATTAAATATTTAATAGTTATTTGCTGTATGCTATTTGATTTGCGGTAAGGTACAATTAGTGATGTGCCATTTATATGATACAGTACCTGGAAAATTTTAGCGTACAGTACGTACTGTACGTTGGGGTGTTAAAATGTACTATGTAGATCAAATTTATATGTAGACCTATTTATAAAACAAAACACTTTTTTTTATTGATAATCGATTATCAAGATAATGATAACTTTATTTACATAGGTTTAAGAACATTTTAGTTGCTTCTTCTTCTCCATACATTTTTACATTGTCTTCTACAAATTCTTCAGATTGTTTTTTACGTTTTATACGAATATTTGAAAGTCCTAAAGCAAAATTTTCTTTATTAATATTTCCAGATGAAAGTTGTAATTTTGATTCCTTCAGGTCTTGTGTCATATTTGGGTGAGTTTTCAAATCTAACTTATTAAAGAGCCCTTCTACTTGTTGTTGGTGGATTATAATGAAGTAAATTCGTTCTTTAAAGAATTTATATAATAATGGATAGTCATATATTTTAGAGTTTGGTGTGAAACAAAATTTTCGAAACTCATTCTGAAATTCCAAACAACCTAATAATTCTTCCTGAAGGCCAAATGTATCATTAGTTGTCTCAAAATCCTCACGTAATTGTTGTGCTAATTTTAGTTCACACTCTGTAGGTTCCAAAAGCCACTGCGAATGCAAAATATAGTAGAATGCTCGTGCAAATTCGTGACCAGAATTTCCACCCAAACGGCAGATTGACAATGGCAAATGTACCCAGGGAGATATCCATTTTAAGAAATGTTCATATGCTTTATTCATTCCTTGCTCCAAATTATCAAAAAGCTCACTAAAGTCATCACTATTTAAGGTTTCTAGTGCCATTAGCAATTCTTCCCCAAAAAGTATATAAAAGTTTTCTCTAAGCTCAGATAAAAAATCGATCCATTCACTAACCTTATCAGGCATTTCATGAGCACGCCGACCAGATGGAAGTTGGATCAAATGATTATCTAATTTAATACGAGGTATTGGGTCTTTTCCAACCATGAAATGCATTAGTGGTTCATAAAAATGCTCACCAAATGTGACTAAGCATTGAACCTGAATATTTAATTTTTTATTTAGAAGCCAGTTCCGAAACAATTGCCAATCCGAAATATATGATGCTGGTGTGTTACTATTACTTTCAAGTGTTTGAATGAACCAGTTTGCAAATTCTAAATGTGCTGTGCGCCGTTCCAAATATTGTTTTGCTGCACGTAATTCATAACCCCAGCGTCCTCTAATTGGTAATTGATATTGTGTGAAATGAAAGCCTAAAAGCTCATCATATAATTTTTGAATCCACTCCGACTTCATATTTAGGGGTTTGCCTTTATTGCTTAAATTATACCCATCATGAAGATACCATGCTAGGTATAATAAGTTAAATGGTTGCGGCTTTCTTGAAAATCCGATCGATGAAGGTAGTTTTCCAAATGCCTCTTCCTCAAAATGCAACAAAACAATATGCATTATATGCATTCCACAACCAATTCTTGTCACATTTACATTGGCTTTTTTATTAAATTGAACAATTGCACCCTTTTTGTTGCCCGACATATATGCCGTATTATCGGTTACCCAAGCTAGACATTTTTTTGGATCAAGTCCATGGTTTGTAATTGCAGTAAGAACATTGTCCGCTACTGATTGACCAGTACAATGATCTAAATTTTTAAGGTTGATCGTAGTAACTGATGGTATGTTATTTTTGTGATTCCAGAACATAATGCATATAACAAAGTTTTTAACTTCCCCACGAGTTGATTCATCGACAAGAATACCAAATCGTGAGCATTGGATAACTTGGTCTATTGTGAATTCAGTTTCAATTTGTGCAACCTCTTTATGCCAGGTGCTAAGTGTAGGTACTGATAACCATTTTTTTGGGCGTTCTCCTACCAAAAATTCATAAACAAGATGTAAAGATTCGACAGTAGCGGTTAATGATGTTTGTCCAATTTGCGAAATTTTGGTTGAAAGCCACATCATTTCAGGAGAGTATTGGCCATCATTTATTTTAAATAATGAATTGATTTTGCGTTTGAATTCCTCATGAGATATTTGTTTTTTTTTGCTACTAATGATCTAATAGTTGAAATTCGATTATTTACTTTGTTTTGAAGGTGTCGATTTGAACTACTTATCGACTGGATTTTATGTATCAGCTTTTCATTACTTTTTTTTAGCTTTTTATTTGTTGACTTTAACTCAGCATTCTCAGCAATTAAATTATTATTAATCTGGCTTTTTTGATGATTAGTAATAATATCTAGAGCTTTTTTTTGAAGATAAGGTGAAATGATTTCATTGACATGTTTTCCTCTTGGATATCGCATAGAATTGAATAATTTTAATGCATAAGTTTTTTGTGGTTCTGGCATATCACGAATAGTTTGAAACATTTCTTCTTCTTTTGCTTTTTTTGTAATATTGGTAAGGATTTGACGAATTTTAGGAAGAGATTCATGATCAATTTGAGTAATTATTTTAGAAATTTTTTGAATCTCATTTCTTTGAGATCGTGAGTATGTTAAATGGCGCTTTTGCTTGGACAATTTTGGCATTATGAACTTATTTTTGAAGATTATAAAATTACAGGCTTAATGATACAATAGATTTAAATTTGATACCGCGAAACATACGCTATTTATTATTTTTCTTAAGTACAGTATTTAATATAATCAGTATATTATTTAATAAAATCAGTATTTTGCTACGTATAATTTAAGCATTTCAATACTGATGATCATACAAAGGCCCTCCAAAATATTCTTTAAACAATAATAAAATCAAACAAAAGCCTTCGCTTTTGTTATTGAAATACACTAGTTAAATTCGATAAAATAATAATAGTTTATTTCGCTTTAGTGCAATTGCAAGAATCAGATTACCCAGACTTGTACATTTTTGGAGATTTTTCATTGTTCCAAAAATGGTTATTCTGCGCCCTGTTGCTAGCCTTTCTAGTGTCATATAAGGATTATTAATTGCGGAAATTCGAATATACACTGATTAAATAGTACAGCTTCTAGCCTTGCTCTTTGTGATAATACTTTTAATCCTTTAATTGTTTCTTTCGATCCCGTATGTTTTATCCAGGTTACAAAATTGATTATTTTATCTATCTCCCTGATAACAATAGCTTTGTCGATTGAAAAGTGCAATTGCCAGCCAGATAATGGGATGAGGTGTAATATGAAATCGAAGATTCAAAGCAATAGAACCTTACCTTTATCACCATGTTTAAGGGAAGTGACTGTAGAACAGAACTTTTTCGTTAGAATGCAGGGTTTCTTCATAACCAAAGTTTGATACTATCGTTCTTAAGTATTCGATCAAAGAATTGGAACACCTCATGTGTCTTTGAATAATGAATCCGGGTTACCAGGATGACTCTTTATACAGGTATAATCACTAATTTCACCAATTTCTAGACTAATTTTATCTAACTTATACTTGCATGTCAAACCGTTGCTCCAGCAAATTTTCTCCTTAAATAGACAATCTATCTTTTAAGGATAGCTTTATTAAAACTAATTTCAAATGCTATGTAGATAACTGTAGTCCTGACGGGTTATCTTTTACTAAATAATTTTTGTATTATCGTTATATAGCTTTACAGATTGGTGTAACATCACGAAAATTAAATAAATATCATGGATCTAATTAATTTAAATAGACAAAAAAAAAATTAAAAAACGCTCTATTTTTCTTAAATATAAAGTCTAATAAATATTTGGGCGAAATTTTAAGCCAAGTCAATATGTAAAATTTCGAGGATATATGATTTGAATTTTAACATTTTCTTATAAAAGTTTATAAATTTTGAACCGTATCTCCTTGCAAGCCTACATGTCAACTTAACTAGAAATTTAATACAAATACTGAAGAGACTTTAAATTCGAAAAAAATAACGCATTTTTCAAGAACTAAAGAAAAATCATTAATTAAATCAACGAAAATCTTAATATTTTAATAGAAATTATCATATATGTTACACAAAAATCGTATTAATTTATTAAAATCACGTATAACTTTGATCTACATAGTACATTTAATACCCCAGTGATACGTCTATCGAAATGACTCACTAAAAATAATTACTAAAATATTTTAAAGATTAACAACATGAAATGCACAATAATGTATGGAATGTTATATAAAGAGAAGTTTGAATACCAAATGCACAATATTATATACAATCATTCATGATTATAGTTGTTAGGCGAAACCTATTTCCAAAATGGCGAAAGACGAAACCTAAGCCCAAAAAAGACGAAACGTCGAAACCTATTGGCGAAACGTCGAAACCCTGGCGAAACGTCGAAACCCTGACGAAACTTCAAACCCTTGGCGAAACCTCAAACCCTTGGCGAAACAGCTAAATTCCGGTAAAGCCATCTTGCCAAATGTTGGTACTGTGATCCCCAAATCTTTCGAATAACAATAAACTTTTTTCTCTTAACGTAATGGTAAGTTATAAATTTGGCACATTCCGGTTTAGGGTATAAATGTTAAGCGAAAGACAAAACGTCGAAGTGCTGAAATTTTGAAGAAACTCCATCTCACATAAAGCATTGGCGCCATGGCCTCTAAGTTATTTGGGCTTAAATTATGATTATAAATATACTTTTTTATAGCAACTACTTGACTGATACTTTTTGTCAGCACCGACGAGTATTTTATTAATAATAATTTTTTACATGATAGTAGAACCGATTACTTATAACTCTGGTCAGATTTGCTGATCGTTTGGTCATATTCGAAATAGAATGCTCTGGGTTTGGCCTAGGGTTGTGTTAACTTACTTGACAATGTAACTTACATTGTAAGTTACATTGTAAGTTACATGACCTCATGTAAGTTACAAATATATAAGGTATTAAAGCAGGCTGGCATTAAGAAATTTTGACCAGCATTAAGATGAAATAGAAAGCCAAAAGCTAAAGCGGGCCAACTTTAAAAATATTGGCCAGCATTAGATTAGTGTAACATATGTAAGTTACATAAGTTACGCAAGTTAAAGTCTAACGTAAGTTAGGATAACTTACCTTAAGTTATACAACCATAGTTTGGTCAAACGATCTGCAAATTCGATCCGAGTTATAAGTAATCGTTCTACCATTTTAGATTCAGTTAAAATCATCAATAATGAGTATTGTTGTCTTTCATAAAATTTGATGCCTTGGATGGACAATTTAACTATGTAAAAAAAAAAATGTAAAATTTTTGAATAATTTTTCAAAATAATCAATGCAAAGATTAATGTTGCAATGAAAACTGCTATATTGTAACCAATTATAGCATAAACTACAACAATTTTTATTATATTAAAAAGCAAAGAAGAAAGATATCTAATTTAAGCATAAGACTTAGTATAGAAAGAAGCAACTATACGTATTATAAATTAAATTGATAATATTTTTAACCTTTATTTTAGACTGGTAAGTTTTACCTTTATGTAGTTTTTCAACCTTTAGTCTATTAGTTTCTCCAACTTCTAGTTTCTAGTTTCGCCACGTTTCGCCGGTTTCGCCATTTCGCCATTTTAGAATTTTTTTGGCGAAAGTCGAAACTAGGTTTCGACTTTCGCCAACGCGAAACCTCTAGGTTTCGCCTAACAACTATATTCATGATCATAAATTATATAATAAAGAATAATTTGAAAAAAATTGCACCTTATCTAATTCGTTTTCCTGCAATGTCTACTACAAATAATAGTAAGATTAATAGAGAAAACTCTACTACTTTCTCTGATTCAGATTATAATAGCGCTGCATACAATGCTTATCGTCCGACGTCAGTGAATTTTTAAACATATATCAAAAAAAAAAAAAAGAAGGAAACTAAATTATCAAATTAAAATTTATTCTTTTAAAACAAAATTTAGGTATCCATCTCGCCTCTTTTCAAAAATTTATGATTACCATGCTTCACATTCTCCATCTTTTTCAACTGCATTAGACGTTGCAACTGGCACTGGCTACACAGCCAAAGAACTATCAAAAAAATTTCAACAAGTGTATGCCACTGATATCTCACAAGTTATGCTTTCTTCTGCTTCTCGCACTTCAAACATTCAATATTCGGTTAGCGCAGCCGAAGATCTTTCCCAATTCCAAGATTCGACATTTGACTTAGTTACAGTGGGTCAGGCACTTCACTGGTTCGATAGAGAAAAGTTTTTTAAGGAGGCATGGAGAGTTTTGAAACAAAGTGGAACATTGGCTATTTGGGCTTATTCGAGCCATGTTGTCAATGGATATCCAGTTGCCACGAAAAAATTTATGAAACTTATAGTAGAAACATTTGGTGACTATTGGAATCCTGGAAATTCCAAAAAGTTAACGATAGATAATTTATATAGAGATATTGTGTTCCATGATGAATTGTTCAGAAATATTATTTGGGAAAGGTATGAATTTGATGAAAAGGCAGGACAAATGAGTAAAAATGAAAGTCTTTTAAATGAAGAATGGAGTGTTGTGCGATTGAAAAACTATATGAAGGTGAGTTTCACAATATATCAAATGAATTTCTTTGTTTTAGAATATATGTATATATGTACATGTTTTTTTTCTTTTTTAATAGACATGGAGTGCCTACAAGAATTATATGTCCAAGTATCAAAAAGAAAACCAAAAAGTAGAAGATCCAATTGACAAGTTGTTTGAGGAACTTAAGAAGGAGGAAGGATGGAAAGATGACCAGATTTTAAAAATTTCTTGGCTTTTTGTTCTTGCCTTGGTTGAAAAAAAGTAAAAGAAAATTCACCAGATTACTTTCTATTTTAAAATTTATACGTGTAAAAAAAACCCCATATGTAATAAGATTACCTTCTATTAAATTTCATATATATGATTATGTACAATGTTTTATTGCGTTTTATATAGTTTCTTATTCTTATACCGT
Source organism: Gigaspora rosea (assembly GCA_003550325.1). NCBI lineage: Eukaryota > Fungi > Glomeromycota > Glomeromycetes > Diversisporales > Gigasporaceae > Gigaspora > Gigaspora rosea. The sequence continues at coordinate 8,278 of QKWP01002213.1, forward strand.
TTAACACGCTTATAGTATCCAGAGACTTATTCAAAACTTCCTTAAAAAAATCCTGGGAAATACTGTTTCTAATCTAAAAATACCAACTATTATACTTTTTTATATAAGATATTATTTTTTAAGATATTACAATCAACTTTATATTTTTATTTTTAACTTTATACAGTTTTCAAAATAATTTTTTTTTTTTTATTTATACAATAAATAAAGTTAATACTAATATATGGAAAGGTACTTTGTATAGGACCAGGAAATATATTTTATGCGAAAAGTAATAAGCAAAACATTAACTGTTGTTGTGATCTCTTAAACCATGTACGTAATAAAGAGCGTCATACGTAATTTAATTAGTTCTCATTAATGAACTTGAACTTGTATATTATAAATAAATTGATCGGATACGTGTCAAAACACAATGATGTGCATGACCGGGAAATGAATATGAATTTTTTGCCCTGCTTTACACAAGCAGTAATCGCTAACTTAATAAAACGGCAATGGGAAATGCAATTGGGCCTTATGCCAACGATTGCTCACTCAGCTGTGACAGACCACAATTCGCGACCTTATCTCCCTCCCAAAGGAAACCTATCATAAACTGCTGAACATCATTATTACATATTCATTTTGATGGTCGGCTAGCGCTAAGCCGCACAAACAACTGCTAAGATTATCTCCTGATGCAATATTATTATTATTTCCGGGAGCATATCACGTTTCAGTTTTAATAGCACAACTAATTGACCTGCCATTTTCATAATTATAACCAGAAATTATCAACAATCCGCAAATTTTGTAATAAGCACGGTGTAACAATTAATTGAAATGGAGCAAATAAAGTGGTGGTACTAAATACGTAATTGTGAATTACGTAATATGTACCTATTTTAAATATATATGTCCTTTAATTAAATATTATTAAAAATAGTACTAAATAATAGATTTTATAGAAAATAATAGATTAACATATTATCAAAATCATAAAAGAGGCACTTGTGAATAAAAATAGTACTAAATATATTTTTATAGAAAATAATAGATTAACATATTATCAAAATCTAAAAAAAAAGTGGCAATTGTGAATTTAACTAAATCACCGAAATATATCTCATTAAATATGAAATAAAGACATTTCATTTAGTACTAAAAACAACTGCTAAATATAACTTGCAAAAATAAAATAAATAAAATTATAAGCAATTAGACAACTTCTTTTTCAACTCTTGCTCTTCTAAAACAACGATATAAAATACCGATTGTAATAACTTCTCCTAAAATTTAAAAAATAAGTCAATTAAAAATTTAATAGTTTAATAAACAAATAAGTAACTTACCAAATAAAAATTTGTAAAAGATAAAAAGCCAACCATAATAAGCGGCTATATCTGCTATAATTTCTATAATCTATTTACAGTATACAAAAAATTAATAATTAATAATATAATTTATCATTAAAAGGAGCCAAAAAATATTTATATTTACAGAACCGCTTCTATTATATGTCAAATAAAAATTAAAATATGATTATATACCATAGTGCTAATAATAATATAATAAAGTTAACAAATTAAATTACCTTTGCTCAGTATTCACTTCTTTAATAAAACTTTGTGCATCAATTTCTACACTTATAAGAACGATCCGACTTTAAGGGTAGGGTGAACGTAGATCAGTTTTCATATGATCTACGTGGTATATCGGAATTTTATATAGTAAATAAAAAAATGCCTCTGATAAATTTTTTTAAGATCTTGACCAATTTGTATAAAATTTATATAATAGGTAGTTTTAAATAGTTTGTTTATAATAATGAAGTTGCGCAATACCCATTGCTTTAAAAAAAATCAACTTTACATATAATTAAATTTTTGTAGGACGTTATATGATTTTTGTAGGTTGTACAAAGAATTGATTGGCCAGATCATATGATGTTTACATGTAAATCATATGATATCATATAAATTGGTTACACAAAGTTGATCTACAATCGATTTTATATGAAATTGGAAATTTGTACACCCTACCCTTAATGATGTAGATTCTATAGTAATTAAATCATAAATAATATTAGTAATTAAAAGGCAAAATTATAATTAGATATTCAACCACTTTTCATAACAAATAATCTTACGTATACTTGATGCAATGTAATACTGTGAAGAATATTTATTGAACTTGTCAATACCGATATAATTTATACGGTTATTAGATAATGTTTTTCTAAGTTTTCTAGAAAACATTAAAATATAGTACTATCATTTTTATTAATAATATTTAAAATAAAATAATCTAAAAGTATTTTTTTTAAATTGACACTTACTTCATACGGGGATAAATAATATAAATTTGTATAATTAAGTGTTTGAGAAAATTCGTCATCAAATTTTTTATCCCATGGATCATATTCTATTTATTTTACTGCTGGTTATTATTCATTATAATATAAAAATGACATGCCTCAATTATACAAAACTTGACTGAATCAAATGCATACATCCCCATGGTATATCTTCCGAAATTGGTATTATCGTTAATGGTTATATTAAGATTGATTCGTTGGCTTTGGGAATTATATAGCATGATATTGCCATTTGGCAAAAATTTTCCAACAAGAGGACGAAGACTATCACCAATATCCATTATATTTGGTTGTGTAATATATTCATTGCAAGGACTAACTAAAAATTTTAAATGAACCAAAATTATATAATGCAAATTATGAGTTCTTTAAACTTTTAAATAATGACAGTACGGGTTTTACCTCAGAATCCTGACACCCTGAATCCCGAAAACAAAATCCCGTCAATACTAAAATCCCGATACAGTATCATATCAGTATTTTAGTATCATCGGGATTTTAACTTGTGATACTGTCGGGATTTTGGTTTCGGAATTTTAAGCGTCGGATTTGATTTTGAGGTAAAACTCAAAATTCCAAAAAACTCTAATTTTGAATAATTCAATGATTCAATATTCAAATAACTTCATAATTGTTAATTCTATGGTATTACGAGTTCAATAGTGTAAAAGGTTACTTACAGTTGCCTTCGTCATAAAACTGTGTACAAGTTATGTTATAACTTTTATCATAAGAAAAATATTGTAAAGATTTGAAAGTCGATATTGTTAAACATAGGCTTTCATTACCATCAAAACTTCATCTCATTGTAGGTTAAAATTTTGAAGAATAAAGCTATCGGCAGCATTTTGCATAAGGATATTCAATCACATGATTATCGGCTAAACATATTAAAAATAATTACGTACTGTACGTACGTACCGTACATACGAACATAATAGAACTTACTTGGCACAGGCATTTTATCATCTTTACTATAAGTGATACTTATAGAAGGTTGTTCACGAGACAAATTCAAAGATAAGAAAACAGTTATGTAAATTAGTGCTCCTAGAACAATAATAATAAAGAAAAATCGAATCAAAATAACAGGCCATGGGTCAGTTCTACGAAATTGACGTATGTCAGATAGCATTTGAAGCATTGTTTTCGTTAATAATCTATGAACTTTTTTTTTTACCGTAGCGTTGTTTTTTTAATTGATATTTATATACTTTGAGCGATCGTCATGACTTGAAATATATTCAATTAAAACTTTATAAGACACATTAAAAACATTTAACGATTTTCGAATTATTACAATCACTAAATTTTTGAGAGTTTATGAATCTCGTATGTTACTATGAGTCTTCACAATATTAACGCACGGGATTCATAAGTTCACAAATTTAATGATCGACTAATACGAAAAAGATTTGCAGATTGCGGAATTAAGCGACACTTCTTAACTTTTACCTTTGTTTTATTAAAATATATGCGTAGATCAGAAACTTTTATGTGAACATACTTCGGAGTCAAACGAAACTACTCCGGTGATTTGTTAAAAATTTAATAATCTGATAGGCAAGATCTGTACAGTGTCACGAAAAACCCCAGTTTTACAAAATCGCATGGATACACAAGAACTTGAAATGGTCTTCAAGGCATGTTCGAAGATTGATTTTCTTTCCACGTTCTCAAGCATCTTCTCAGATGGTTTTCTTTCTGCTTATGAAATAATTTAGCTATTTTTAGGGTGTTCTCAAGCTCCTTAATCACTGGTCAAAATGCATTGAAAACTAAATTTTATAGCGCTTTGCAAAAAGATGTGACCCATGATTTTTGTGATGATGAAAGGGGAATATTTCCAAGATTTTAAATTGTCTATTAATTCATATTTTCGATCGGTTATATTTATATTTATTTGAAATCATAAGATTCTTTAAATCTAAAGCGGAGTAGAATCACGTGACATGTCCCAATCAAATTATAGAAATTTGATGATCTTCGGCGAAGCAGAAGGCGAAAAACCTGAAAAATACAAAAAACGGAAGTCTAAACCTACCTTGGTGGATTAATAAAAAATGTCGGGAAGGCAATTTTGCTTATATATAACTACCTAAAACCTACCTAACTTTAATTCATTATGACCCTAACCCTAAAGTTAATTCCCCAAAATATCCCTAAAACCTACCTAACTTTAATTCATTATGACCCTAACCCTAAAGTCAATTCCCCAAAATATCTATTTTAAGAATCTGCTCCGCTTTAGACGCCCCCCAAAAAGGAAATCCGATTTTGTAAATAAACTAAGTGCGTGACTGAGAATGATCGAATAGTCTAGTCTTCACTGGAAGTTTCGCTCAACTTTTACCACTCGATTGGCTTGTAACTATCGTTGGAGTGTCCAATGTAGTAAGTAAATTTATGTATAGTCCTATAAATCGAATACAAAAATTTTTTATGTAACGATCTCGATGATCTTGAAGGGTCTCCGGACCCTACCAGTTCACGTGATTTTGCACCTACCGCTTACATAGTAACCATAATTGAATAATTGTTCTATTACTTTTGCCATAGTAATTTATATTTTTTCAAATTCTTATTAAAACAATTAAAAATGCTTCGCAAACTTATTCAAGCTAGTGTTTCGATCCTATTCTTTAAGGGCCATCCGGATTAAATTCGGATCCTACTTTATGTATCCGGATGATAATCCGAATCAGGATAAATCCGGGATTCTATATGAGCACAAAGTGCTATCACTTTACTCATTACATTTATGAATTTGGCTACAAATGCTAATATTTATTTGAAGTATACCAAATTTGAATAGTTTATTTCAAATATCTAACAAAATGAAATGCCAATTTCGAATTTAATAAATTAACAAAAAACGTGTCAGACAAATGCAGTGAGCTATGCGAAATATAATTAATTTTTGTGTATCAAAAGATTAAGATCGAATTTAGTGTAGAAATTCTTTAACAAATTAATGTAAGTTTTTTTTTTAGTTGTTACTAGTGATTTGAGACATGTGGGTGCCACCCGATAATTATTCGGATAAACCTATCCGGATTGGAATTCTAGATGGAAAATCATTTAAAAATCTGTCTTATTAAAATTTTATATGATACCACATATAGATTTGATTTTCATAGTGTATCGAACACCAAAATGCAGTATGGTTTCGCATTGGAATTAACATTTGTGGTTTCTATCTCAATTTACTGTAAAATTTTTTTACAAAACTTACCGATTATGATTTACTGTAAAAAAAATTTCTGTACGGATGACCAGAATTGTATAGTATGGGAAATTACAGTATGGTACCGGTATGGTATCGATTAGTATTTCGTAAATCAATATGATATGGTATGGGGTGAGCATATCAGTATAGTGCACCCCGAATTTTTAAAATCTGTACCATACCTATAAGAAAATTGGACCGGATCGGCACGGGTTGCGTCGGATAGGCACGGGCATTTGTGGCACGGGTCAAGATCCGTATTTGTACGGGTATCGTCCGGATTGGTACTGATGGTTGTTGCTTGATTCCCCGAAAGTTAGTTCCCCGCCAGCTCATTTTTCCGACACTATATCCCCGACAGAATGTTTCACCTACAGCATTTTTTGTTGACAGAATCTTTCCTCGACATACCATGTTTTCGACCTCCCCTTTCCTTGACAGGACATATTTTCGAAAAGACATTTTACTGACATGACGTATTTCAGAAAGAATATTTTTCCGACATGACATGTTTCCGACAACTTTTTCCGACAAGATCTTTCCCCGATTAGAAATATAATTATTGGGTAGAGTGATATATTCGTGTTCATCACATCACATGATTAGTATAATTTAGGCCGAGTTGATAGTGCTAGTAAACAAATGACGTAGTTGCATGATTTCACGTGATGTGATGATCACTGGGTTTATTGTTCTTGTCGGAAAAAGTGCATTCAATAAAACTTAGTGTCGGAGAAAAGTCAAATTAGAAATATGTCATGTCAGAGAAATGTCTTTTCGAAAATATGAGATGTCAAGGAAAGGGGATGTCGAAAACATGTTATGTCGAGGAAAGATTCTGTCAACAAAAAGTGCTGTAGGTGAAACATTCTGTCGGGGATATAGTGTCGGAAAAATGAGCTGGCGGGGAACTAACTTTCGGGGAATCATACCGTAACCATACTGATTCCGTGGACCGTGTGGGGCCGTATGCCTGTGCCAATTGGACCGTAAACGGTTCGGGTTTTGCAGCAGTTTACTAGTCGAATCGGCACGGGGTTTGGCACGGGTAATGAACCTAAATTCACGTGCCACTGCGATAACGATGTCGATCAACTATTAAAACATAAATTTACATAAGTAATTAATATAAGATGAACAAGCTAACTGCATATGAAGCAAAATTTTGTAAGGAATTTTTTTTGTTAAGACACACAGGGAAGCTTAATCAGTGAAATCATGAGATATCGCTCTTTTTTTTTAAAAAAAAAAATCCTTTACTTATCTTTCGCTCTCCACAAAACAAGCCAACACATGTGTAACGTACACATACGTGTTATCTGACGTAATATTATGTGCCACTCTTTGCCGTAATGTCCGTGCCATTTTTACCGTGTTATTCCGTAAAACGTTCATGTGCGTGCCACAAGATCCGTGCCATTTCGAGCATTCCTGACACCAACCCGTACCACTTTTCTTATATGGCATACTGATCCGGTGTTATATATATTAGTGTTAGGGTTAGAATTATAGCTGATTATATATTAGTGCAGGTTTTAAAAATCAGCCTGTATTTTGGTTATTTTACTGACCTGCCTGCCTGTTCATCTATACCATACTGATCAGCAGGAGTGAAAATTACACTTATCCCATTCATTCTGCTGTAACCTTTCAATCTTTGGTTGCCCCATGGGGGAAGATTGAAGAAGAGTTAACCCAGTGATTATCACGATTTATCACCCTCGATATAATCATATGGTGATTTTGATTGGCAAAAATGTAAACAAATGTCAGGTGATAAATTGATAATGCGCACTAAAAAGTTCTAGTCACATGATTACCGATAAGTTTATTTAGATTAGGGTTAGGGTTAGTGTCTATGTTAGGGTTTGGGTTAGCGTTTTATATAATAAAATCAATCAAGGAATATTTTTTTGTTAGTGCACAGAAGGTTCTAATCTGTGTAATACCCTAAAATTGATTTAATAGTAGATCATATATAATTTAAGACAAAACGTGCTACAAGGACCGATAGATGAATGCAAAGACTACCAAAATTTATAATCGCATAAAAGAACTTATATACAAAGTAATCAGTGGTCTGGCGGAATAATCAGTTCACTTACTTATAGCAAGTCTTCAAGTAGCAGTCTTTAAAGTATGTTTATTTTGATATGTAGAAGTTCTATTAACAACTCGAACAGCTAGTAAATTTTGTTATTTCAAATTTAATTGTCGTTCAAGTTTTTAAGTTCATAACACTTACTATCGTTTCATAATATTTATAGTAACCACTATATTATATCTATCATTTTATTCATACAAATTTAGAGTGCTCTCAAGCACCAAATTAATAAGTCGGAGCCTAATTTTTAATTATTCTATTCAAGTCTGTAACATTTACAGTACTTGCCATATTATACCTACCATTTTATTTGTGCAAATTTTTGCTTCTTTTCGGAACTGCACCTGTTATCCAAAAGTAGAGTTAGGCAAATCATTTCAGGAAAAAGAAAAGGTCAATGGAAATTTAACTTGGATAGTCAGTTCCGTGTAATTTTTACTTAGCAATCGAATCTTGTATATTATTTTTTCTTTTCTAGTTCTTTTTAAAGTGCTTATCGTTTTTTCATTATTTAATTTTTTTAATATAGAAAAAAAACAATTTTAAAATATTGGCACTGAGATTAGAATTCGGTTAAAACTAAAATGCCACTTCTGGTTGGTTAATTTAGCGTCGTAGCATTTTTATAACTCTTGAACGAATTTATATCTTAAGGATAAATAAATAAGTAAATAAGTCATTATGGTTACATCAAAAACATTTAAATCTAACAAACATGTTTTTATTATCATGTTTTTTTAAAACGTTTTCCATTTCTGCCTGTTATTATTGTAATAAAAAAAAATTGAAAACATTTTTTTTTATTAAAAAATTGCTAGTTATTTCCTCATAACTGTAAATTTTTATTATATACTAATCGCACTGCTAGAACCTACTACAAAGCCTAATCTCACCCGAATTTCACTACTAGCCCTACTATAATTATAAACCTATCCAATTTAACCCTAATCTAGACTACAAGAAAAGTCTACCGTCGCCATTTCATATATTAAAAACTCGCCAAAACCATGACTTACAAGACCTTGCTAGTTAGTTGCACCAACACGACAATAGTAAAGGCGTCGGGCACAAGGGGGCATAAAACACCCACAGCAACAGAATTGCTTTAGCAGAAAAGACGAACGGAAGTAAGAAGCTACAAAATATTAATACCAACAGTAAAGGTATTAGTAAATGCGAAGAAACCTATAAACAACAACGCCAATTAACTGCAAGCAACGAAATGTCAACAACAAAGATGCTACTAGACAATAACAAGTGACGAAACCTACAAGTTATGGTACCTACAAATGACAAAACTTACATGTGACAACGTATACAAGCAATTACACCTACAACAATGACAGACGCTGACACCTACGAATACGACATCTACAAGCGACGACTCCTACTACGATGACATCTATAAGTAACGACAAGCGAAAGTAAGGTAAGATAAAAAGATGAATCTGTATTATGTAGCGCAAAGTTATAATTTTGGTGGTCTAATTTTAATGATTCTGATTGGTTTATTATTATTTGAGGGATCTACAAAAAAAGGTCCAATTCCACAAATCCGCACATATGTATTTCTTATGAGAAATAAGTGTTTTTCTTTTAATTTTCTTTTGTTTTGAATTTGCAGATCGTCACATGACCAGAACTTTTTCTGCCGTTAAATAGTTTTTTGTGCATATTTTTTTTGCATTCGCGCTGATAAAAATTTTTATTTATAACACTGGTACTTTATTTCGCCAAAAATAAGCTTTTTTAGATTATCTGTTATTGTTACAAAGTGTACGTAATGAATCACCTGATTTGTTTATCAATCAATCAAAATTACCATGTGATTATATCGAGGATGATTCATGATAATCACTGGGTTAACTCTTCTTCAAGTGTCCCACGAATCCTCTATGACGAGCTCAAAAATTTCAAATTTATAATGGTGCTATGAACTTTTATAGTAATATTATACTTAGTGATGTGCCGTGTTCTTTACGCTAAAATTTTGCTGATCACTTGTTCGAAATTTGAGTGATCGACATATATATGTGAAATCCCTTTTTATAGAAGTGACCTGTTTTAATCACACGTTTCAGGGTTCATATGCCTTATTAACACCCTTACACAAACATGCATGTTCGTTTCATCTTTTTTTTCCAATAATACTCTGCACTCTGTACTATATACTCACATTTATAACCGTAGCCGTATTGCTTTCATGCGTATTGCATAAATTCCAAATTTTTTACAGGTAGATCCAACTCTATTCCCACAAAGACTTAATTTAAATTCGTACGAATTAGTTCTTGTACCCGCTGGTAACCTTGATTCTAATTACGACACTTTGCCAGGCCTTAAAATAACGGATATGAGGTAGGCCACTTTTCTGAGTGACTCTAAATTTTTTTATGCCTGATTCCAATGCTTTCGTTTTCCTACTCCAAGATTACCACGCATTTGCCATTGTATCGGCTAGTGCATATCCTCCCTTTTTACCTAAAATATTACTAGGAAAAATTGCAAGAGTTGGGAGTCAGTATGGTGTTCTTGTAAAGTCATTTACAAATACCACTTTACTCCATTTCTTATTATTATCATATATAAATTTGGAACCGACTACAGAGCCTATATACGATTTTTATTCTTGAAGGCTTGGAAATTCCTCCTTGCTTGGTAAGAAAAGAATAGCAACAAAGAAAAAACTGGCTTGTTCTTGCGACGGTGCTGGACGCAATGTCGAGCAGAAAACTCAAAGAACAAAGAAAATGATCAAATACCATTTCATCATACCTGATCTGCCGTCACATGAGAGGTCTGGTGACTCTCAATAATGTCCCAAGCGGGTCAGATGTGACATCTTGATCGACTGATATAAATGGCACATCACTAATTATACCATAAAACATAGTAGTTTTTTAAGGCAACTTTTTTTCGTCCAGAACCATTATTCTTTATATATAAAAGAGTTGACTATAATTTTTGCCTGATAAGTTAAATATTACATCCTTACGAAAATGAAGTAAGGACGGAATAGTTATTTAAACAAGCTTTTTTTTTCTTGCGAACTTTAAGATGATTTCATGATAGTAATAATCGAACCATATCAATACAATTATATTCAAAAAAAAAAAATTATTGTATTACAATACGACGCATTGCCGGTAATAAAGATCCAGCTAGCATTTTTCTAGCGACGCTATGTAAACTAACTGGTAGGTGAAAAATTACGTCAACCGATAGGAGTCCACCAAAAATTATCGGTAACAAAAAATTTTGACCAATAGAATTAACTGCAAATTTACATAAATTTTAATATTTTTACAACTTTAAACGAAGATATCTCGACAACCGCCAAACAAAATTTGATGAATTGGTTTTATTTTGATTCTACAAGCTTGTAGAATTAATATAAAAAAACCCCCATCGAATTTAGTTTGGTAATTGTCGAAATACCTTCGCTTAAAGTTTAAAACAATCCTACTAGAATTTTAATAGACGGTTTAATTTATTAATAAACTTTAACGAAGATATCTCGATAATCACCAAACCAAATTTGATGAAATATTGATTCTACAAGCTTGTAGAATCAAAATAAAAAAAAAAATTTATCAGATTTGGTTTGGCGATTGTCGAGATATATTCGTTTTAAATTTAAAAAAATTCTACTAGAATTTTAATAGACGGTTTAATTTATTAATAAACTTTAAGCGAAGATATTTTGTAATCATTAAACCAAATTCGATGAAAATTTTTTTTATTTTGATTCTATTTACTTGTAGAATCAAAATAAGAAAAAATTATCGAACTTGGTTTAGTGGTTGTCAAGATACTTCGTTTCAATTTTAAAGAAAATTCTATTATGACTTGAGTTTAATAGACGGTTTAATTTATTAACGAACTTTAAACGAAGATATCTCGACAACCAAATTCGATAAATTTTTTTTTTTTTTGACTCGACATGTTTGTAGAATCAAAATAAAAAAGTTTCATCGAATTTAGTTGATAGTTGTTAAGATTTCTTCGTTTCAATTTTAAAAAAGTTTTACTACTTGACGGTTGAATTTATTGACGAACTTTAAACGAAAATATTTCGACAACCGCCAAACCAAATTTGATAAAAATTTTTTTGATTTTGATTCGACATGCTTATAGAATGAAAATAAAAAAAATTCATCGAATTTGGTTTGGCGTTGTCGAGATATCTTCGTTTCAATTTTAAAAAATTTTCATTACGACGTGAATTTAATAGATGGTTTAATTTATCGACGAACTTTAAACTCAACAATCAACAAAACAAATTCAATGAATTGTTTTTTATTTTGATTCGGCATGTTTGTATAATCAAAATAAAAAAATTTCATCAGATTTGGTTTGAAGATTGTCAAGATATCTTTGTTTGAATTTTAAAAAAAATTTCACTATGACTTGAATTTAATAGACGGGTTAATTTATTGATAAACTTAAATTTCAATAACCACCAAACAAAATTTAATGAATTTTTTTTATTTTGATTCTACTTGTAGAATTAAAATAAAAAAATTTTCGCCAAATTTGGGTTGGTGGCTGTCGAGACATCTCCGTTAAAGTTTTTAAGAAATTCTACTGCGGCATAAATTTTATTAATATATGATTTAATTTATTACCGAATTTTAAATGTAGATATCTCAACAACCACCAAACCAATTTCGATATTTTTTTTTTTATATTGATTTTAAAAGTTTGTAGAATTATTTAAAAAATTTTTCGTCAAAATTTTATATTAAAATTGTAAAAATATTAAATCTATGTAGTGATCTACATTACGTGAAGTTAATTCTATTGGTCAAATTTGTGTTACCGATAATTTTTGGTGGTGTTGTTTGGGTTAGTTAGGAGTCCGGAGACTTTCCGCGGGACATTATTGCGAGTCACTGGACTCAGCAGGTCACTGGATTTGTTTTGATTAAAGGCGCATCATTTTGCAAATAGCGATAATTGATTGGTGTCGTAACCACAATGGGTCAATAATTGCAATTTTTTTTTATAAATCTCTTCGTTTTTGTTAACTCATTATTTTTCATTCACATTATTTTTAATGTTTCAAAAATATTCATTTTCATGTTTTGTCACCCTTCGCAATTTCGTCAATTTCGTCATCTTTCGTCAGTTTCGCTACGTTCGTCAGTTTTGTCATTTCGTCATTAAAGTTTTTAATTGACGAAAGACAAACTATGTTTCGCGTTTTGTCAGCGCAAAACCCCAGGTTTCGTACGTGTTGAAAGTGAAAGAATTTATTTATTTGTAATATTGTCACAAATTCTGATCTAGATCTTTAGACCTATTCAGACTGTGGTGCACAAACCTGGTACCGGATGCAACATAGTATAACTTGGGTACTTTAATAAATATAAAGGCATGCGAGCTAAATGACTCATCAAGTTAACTTGTAACTCCAAAGTCTACTGTGAGTCAAACTCTGGAATTGAACAGCGTTTATGCCATATTATACCAATTTCTTTTTTTTCCAGGAGTTTTTTCTATATAATTGATAAATAAATTAAGAATTCTTTCCTTCAGATCAGGAAAGCTATGTATTATTTATCAATAAAAAAACTTTGCTACGTATTTACAAAATTTCAATTTCTAATCAGTTGCACAGGTAAAACCTGATTTGTGATTGCGACATGCGCCACTATAGTTTAATTCGATAAGGACATATAAAGTATAAGCACACTAGTGCGATAAAATTTATTTTACTTTGTGACATACACACTATCCTGCTTACTTATGCAGTAGTATCTATCGGTTTACCTATTTAAATTATTACGCACGCGACTTATATGCAAGCAACCTGAAAATCAGCACCTGACGCGTGTCAAATTAGATCTGACGCTAGAATCGAAATGATCTTATCTTTTTGATCATCTAACCAAATTAGTATCGTGATTGTTAAAGCCCCGTATGAGGCAGTGTGCATGAGGCGCAAATAATATGTCATTACTGCATTATGCAAAAAAAACGAATTGAAAAAAAACAATGAATTAATAATAAAAATGTTATGTTACCTAAGCACATATAGCGGATCAAAATTTTAAAGCGCTAACTATTAATTAATTTTATGACCTTATTATTAAGCAACGTGAAACAAGTTTCTATATTGAAAAATTTATCATGTATCATAAATGGTCATTAATAAAACTTAATTGTACTTTAAAAACTGTAAATTTTTGTGTTATAATCATTAGTCAAAATGCTTTTTCTTATGTTATGTAACGATTCATGAATTTTTTTTATTATTGTCATTTTAGCAATTTTCTAATCTTTGGTTTCAAAAGTCAATTTGAAGAGTGACATGTACAGTAGCTTTAACTATCTTTAATATAATGATCGTTGCATAATGAAGAACACTATAATGTGCACAAATCAAAATTTTTTCACTATAAGGCGCAGCTTTATGACCATTTCTTTACGCACATATCAAGGTTAATAAAATAATAAAGTACTAATATTGATGTGACATAGTGAGTTGATAGTAAATCAGAATGATTTTATATGTATCGTCATTATCTTGTCATAATAACAAGAATGTTTCTTAGTAAAATACATAACTCATTGAAGCATATATATAGATTGTTCCAAGTTAATCGTGTAAACTCAAATTTTTCATAACATTATGTTTTAATATAAAGAAAATTCGTTCCTAGAAGTTACTGCCATCAGAATACATCACCATGCACATTGCTCCATACTAACTAGCTTTAACAATCACAATACAAAAATTAGGTAATACTGGTCTATTATGCCCGTGTCTGTGTCTTCTTGGTAATTAATTTAAGGGTAGAGGGTATGTAGATCATTTCTATTAATAAACGAGTTACTAGAAATTTTATTTTTAATAATAAAGAAAATTTTTATTAAGTAACTATATTAAATTTTAAATAAACTTGTAGAGGAGGTTTTCTGATTCTAATGGTGGTCGAATCATTAAAATTGGCCCAGTAGAACGTAAGATATAGTTGTTTTTATCTTCGCGACCCTATTTTACTTATTGTTTACACGTGATTTGATTGGCCAATTTGTGAGAATAGACCCCACCCCCGCAAAAGTTGATACTATAAAAACTTTATCAAATTCTATTCAAAATTAATGAAATTTTTAGGATATGTGTAATTTTTTATTACGAACAACTTTACTTAGTACAAAAAATCAATTTATATAGTAAAAAATTAATTTTTATATGTAGCAACTTTTAAATTCGCATTAAAAATATTTTTTGTCACTCGTTTACTAATAGAAATGATCTACATACCCTCTACCCTTAAATATCTAATTTGAAGGAATTATTTCACACACATAGTCAGACATTTTTATATTAAAAATTAATTGTCAGAATAAAGAATAAAGTTCACTAAAAATACTTATTTGATCAATAAATTTAACAATACTAATACAGTAATATATTTAATTGCGTAAATTTATATAAATTTTGTATGCTGATATTATATTATGGAGTTAGAACGATCAGAAATCATCTAATCGTGAATTTTTCTGCACTACTAATTTTATTTACCAGTAATATGGGTATATTCTAATAGCACACATTAAACCTTTAATAAATAAATTGCATAATTACAAAATTCATGTTACCGAAAATTTTGGCAAGTAGCAGAAGTTTCAATTGATCTGCTTTAAGCTAATATAATTGTATCTGCTCTGCTTTTTAAAACTAACTAAAAATATTTTGAGAAAATAATGAAAATTAGACGTGAATATCCACAATTAAAAATGAATATTCAATGGAAAGCAAATGTTCGGTTACTGAATATTTAATTACACGAAATTCTAATAGTTAAGGGAATTATCTAATCAATTTGATCACTTTAAGTATCTACCGGTTTGTAAAATTCACATATTCATTCAATGCCGTTCATAGATATCCAAACACTGGAAATATTTATTGAATAGCTATAATGGATATTCAAAGAAACTGATCTTTAGACGCTTTTCGAGAAGGAAGCTGTGACGTGGCTTTTTTACGAGGAGGTAAAACTGGAGAAGTAATAGGCATATCTGGGTCTAGATACTTTGCTAGAATATCAACCCATATATTCTTTTCAAGGATATTTTGATAAGGTTGAATTTTTTTCAGTATATCCTTACTAGGAATTTGAAAATATCTAATATGAGGAAGACAATGTTGAAGTGTAGTTTTTAAGGAATTAAAGTTCTCATGTGTCAATTCCTCAAGGTTAGAAGGTAGATCTGGGGTTCTTGCTTTTCCCCATTGAATAACTTTATCCCAAATTTCTGATTCTTCCATTTGTAAATCATTATTTTTTAAAAGAGCAATCAATGCATTCTCTTGAAGTGTGTCAAATTCATCAGAGTTAAAAATCACACTAGGATGTTTTACAAGAATATCATTGCAAAATTGCTGTAAAGCTTTTAAGTTTTCATTTTGAAAACTTATTTGATAGACACGAGAAAAATTCAAGCGAATCCAAGAAGCATTATTGTCAATAAGATAAGGCTGAATACGTTCGACTAATTCTGTAAACTTAAATTCATTTACAGTAATTAATAGGTCAAATACGACCGAAGCTTCAGGGTTTTCCAAAGAAACTATGCCGCTGTAGATGTATCTACCAATATCACAAATAAAAATAAAAAAAAAAGCGAATGTAAAATTCTGCAACAGAATTCATCATCATAATACTGGTCTAATAATTTACCTAATAATAATATCAAATACTTTGACAGAATGATTTGGCATTTTTATTTCAATAATGTTATTTTTTTTAGTCGCATTTGTTAATTTTTGACGAAAATATAGAGAACGTTGATACAAGATTACTGAATGTACTTTAAAGCGTTTGGTGTTTGGTTGCTCACCAACTTCAATCACTACATCATAAAGATACTCATTTTCAAGAAGTTGCGTAAAGTCTTGAGAAAGTTGGTCGAGAATTTTTATTCCAATCGAAGTAGATCTTGGCAGAATAGTTTCAGCGACTTTATCAACTTTTGTTCTAAAGAATTTATCTGAATTATCTATGACGATAGTTTTAGCACTTTCAACGTCTGAAGTATGGTTTAAATGATCTAATAAACCCAAAAATGCAAATAATGAGTTAGTAATAATACAATTGAACTTTCTCATCGCAAATAAAGTTCAAGATTACCTTGATATTTCTCATCCTTTTCAAGAGCATTATCATCAACATTATAGCCTCTGATCACAAATTTTTTGGCAGATCCCAAAAGTTCACGTCCAATTTGAGGATTTTTAATTTGTGAACTTAACCATTTATATGATGCATCAAAACCCGTAGCCCAATGAGGACGATGATCTGCAGCTATTAATCGTAAATACCATGCCGCTACTGCAGTGAACAAAATGTCAGTATCAAGTTTTGATAAATTATCGGAGATGAAGTGACTGCGTAATGCCGCTTCCAGGGATGTTTTATTCAAGAACTCAAGATGTTTCGCAATCTCATCGTTAAGTTGATAACAACCATCCTTCATGCGGTATGTAAGGAATTTTTTAACAATTGGTTCGGTAGTAGTACTTCGATTAACAACAGTAACAGATAATGAGATTGTTTTGCGATACATGCTTCCTAAATTTCGAAAAAGAATAAGAAAAATAAAACAAAACTATTACTATTTAAAGATTTAAAAGAAAAATTTTTTAAATGGTTAAAAAATACCTTTCTTTTGTCTCTTAAGTTCATTCTTTTCTTCTTCTATTGCAGCATCTTTAGTCTTAATAGCTGCAACAAAACTATTGTCGGCTTCAATGGCTTCTTTATCAACTTCATGTCTTGAAATAACGAATATCCTGGCACATTCATAAATTTCTTTCTCGAGAATAATATCTCCATTGAATTGTTTTGTTAACCATTCGGATGATTTTTCATAATTAGCGATCCATTCTTGTCGATGATCTACAGCAACTAAACGTAGGTACCAAACAACGCATGCAGTAACCCAAACATTTTGATGAAGCTTGGAGACACGCTCTGTTTTAAAATATTTTCGTAAGTATTGTAAAAATTCATCGACACTTTTGAATCCAAAATATTCAGCGACTTTTTCGTTTAGAACAACACAACCATCATAAGATTGATGAGTAAGAAGTGTACGAACATGTCGGATAGTGTTAATCTTTCGATTAATAATGGTAACTTTGGCTAGAAAGCAATACATCACGTAAGTCACTTTCATTATTAATTAAAAAAAAAACAAATATTATAAATAGATATAATAATCTCCTACCAGGTTCGATGATTTCCAGTTGTTCTTTTTCCAAATTTTTAACCTTGAAACGCTCAATAATGAACGTTTTACATAAACTATATAAACGATCCTCGGCATCAACGTTGTTAATTTCTTTGCTAAGCCATGTTTCACTGTTAGCAACAATTCGTTTCCATTCACCATAGTGTTTCCAGCATAAAATTATGAGATACATAATTGTAAGAGCTGTAGCCAATACAGACAAATCATATTTCAAGAGATCCTTGTCTGAAGATAAATGAGCAAGTAAATTGTCTTTCAATTCATCAACAGATTTATAATTAAAGAAACGCGCCAATTTATCAGTAAATTCAAAAGATCCATTCGCATTGCGCCAGCTAATAAGCATGTATAGATGTTGTTGTTTAATAGTATCCTTGGAAAATACAAAGTTTTCATTCTAATTGAAGACGGTTGCGAAAAATTGGACTTCCAAATTTAAGTGTCCTCTAACTTGCTTTTTACCAATTTGAAGTGGGAGCTGACCAACGATAGGTTTAGATGGATCCTCACTTTTCAATAAAATATTAGTATCCAAGACATAAGTACCGCAAGGTGAATCTGCTATAAAAAGATTCTCATCATAAATTTCAAATGAAATGTTTTCGCCTAAACCATGAGCAGAAATTAAATGAACTTCATTCCATTTTGGATTAACGGTTCCATGGTTAACATGAGTACGAACTATTTCATTTCTGGCAGAATCCACGATGCGAACGTACGGATCAGGATTAGAAAAGGTAAACCAACTATCGGATTTTTTGAGATTTTTGGCATTTTTAATCAAGATTCTAATTATTCCGATAATCTCGTCATTTGGAATTGGTGCTTCTTCTTCGGAGTCATGCTCTTCAACAATTTCACGATTATGACCTTGACCCTGACTCTGGATCCTATCCTTAATTTCTATAGATTCCTTGAAAGATTCATCTTCATTTATAGCATCATCTTCAACTTTAAATCTGTTAACAACAAAGATTCTAGCAGCCTCAAGAAGTTCCTCTCGTATTTTATCATATGGTACTTGTTGACAAATCCAATTATATGCTCTTTGGTATTCATCTGCCCAATCATTTCTGAAGTCAATTAATACATATCGAATGAACCAAAGCATAATAACAGTACTCCAAATGTTAGCATTAAGTTGAGCAGTTCTTGGTGAGTAGGATGAAAAATGAGTTTCAATATGTTTTTTAGCTTCTTCAACAGAGCTGAAGTCTAATGCTTCAGCCAATTGTGGAATGAGTTCGAAACAGCCAGGTTCATTCTGATAAGTGAGGAGCCGACGGATAATACGTGTATCAACATATCGTCGGGTAATGATTGTTCTTACTATAGTAATAGAAATAAAAATTATTAATAAATTAATATCACATACGTAAATTAATAAAGTACATTAAGTATACGGCAATTATGATAATATGTTCTAGTCACAAGTAAAACGATAAATTAAAATTATGCTGCATGCCCAATAGTGAATGATTTTTACTAAATTCTATTATAAATATGGTTTCATTCGTTAATGTAATCATAACAATAAAATTATAAACCTAATTCCGTAACTTCTAATTTATCGGTTAACATTTAACTCATTATATATTATTAACAGGAAAAAAAAACCATTCTTACCTAAAAGACCCAAACTTCTCTGTTGATTCTCATCTACCCATTGAGTAACTTTAAAGTGTTGAATAACAAACTTGTTCGAGTAGTTATAAAGACGCTCTTCAATTTCAACATCGATTACATTTTCACTCAACCAACTCTCAGCCCTGTTGTAAACATTCACCCATTCACGACGATCTTTCCACAATAATACTTTGAGGAAGGACGTGACGATCACTGTAGCCCAAATTTTGTGATCCAAATTACGAACCGCCTCATCTTTTTGTACAAAATCAGAGAAGGCTTTAATAAGTTTTTCCTTAGAAGAGAAGTTGAATAATCGTGCTAAAGAGTCAGTAAGTTCAAAACAGCCATATTGGCTTTGATAGGTTATTAAGAGATATAAATGTCGAATTGAAACATTATTTAAATTAAGAATTTCTCCTTCTTCTGATTCAGGGATGAAAAAGAAGTCTGCAACAAATGATAATTGTCCTCTGTTGCTTCCTTTATAAGTTAAATTGGCATCATGTTTTAACTTTTTTCCTTGGTAGGAACCATCAGGGAGTTCTTTAATTATATTTTTGAGATCAAGAATATAGAATCCCAAAAGTTTATGATTAAAGAAAGCATTATAATCGAAGACTTGTAAATTGAATTTTTCATGAACATCATAGACTGGAATATAAAATACTTGATCCCAAACGGGGTCACAGTTATTGTAAATGACACGTGAATCACCGTAAACCCAGCTTGTGGAAAGATTAGATATCTTAACATACGGATCAGAAGCAGCAAGCCATGAATCGGCTTGCCTTAAATGTTTGGCGTTAATAATTTCGATACATGCAATACCATAAGGTTTTTGAACTTTATAAAATTTAAATATAAATATTAATAACATGAAATAAATGTGGGAAAAAAATATATATTATATAAAGATAAATTTTTATTACCGATTCCTCGAACTTTTTGTGGGTGTTTAATAGATTCTATCATTTCAGAAATTTCCTTTTCAAATGCACGATCCATTTCCACAACATCATCACTCACAACATGATATTCCTTTATAAATGATTTAACAATGTCAACCCATTTTTTCTCAAGGAATTCATTACCCTTTAATTGAGCCCATAACCATCTGTAAGATCTTTCATATGTATTAAACCATTCTTTCTTTTCATCTACGGCAACATAACGGTAGAAATAAAGTACCATCATTGTTGACCAGATTTGGGGATTAATTTGAGAAACTTTTTGTGATTTGGATTTACTATTTCTATATTCATAGAATGCAGTTTGAAGCTTTTCGACATTTTCGTAACCAAAAGATTTCGCAAGATCATCAGTAAAAGGATATGAGCCAGAATTATGTTGACATTTAAGAATACGTCTAACATGTGTGATTGCAATTGTTTCTCTGCTAATTCGTTTAGTTTTAGAATCTATTTTTTTTTAAGTTAACGAATTTATTAGTAAATAAAAAATATAATAAATATAATAAATATAATAATTTAACAATATATAAAAGGGAAGGAATAGTACATACAAGGTTCACTAATATCAAATCTGTCACGGACACCTTTTCTGCCGGTAGCAACTACAATTTCTTCAATTTCTAAATCGTAAATTTCTTTACTGATGAACTGTTCAGCACGTTCATAAATACCACCCCATTCATTTCTGTAATCTTTTAATAAAAAACGTAAGAACCATAAGATCATGCTAGTTGTCCATACGGTTTGATTAATCTTTAAAATGCGGTCATCACGGCATTGTTTTTTATACAATTCTAGAGTTGTTCCTGAGATTCAAAACCAAATAGATTGGCTAATGTAACTGAAGGAGTAAAACCACCATTTGGAGCTTGTAGTGTGATAAGAACGTAAAATGCTGCACGGCCAAAAGGTTTTTCTTTAAGATTGGCGAGGAAATCAGGAGTAGGTTTTGGAAGAGGTTCCAATGGGAGGAATTTCGCTTTATAATGAATTTGACCTTGAATGGTAAGTTTTGCCCAACTAAAAATATAATGCACGTAAAGATAATGGTTTAAATTTTAATTATATATAAATATATATATTATTTAATTATTTATATTCATTAATTTAATTTTTTTTTAATAGTAAAATTTTATACTCACACGTCAATGCCATTTGAAGTGCCTTCATAAACACCTTCTGAAACTTCTTTGACAAGTTCACCAGTAATATCTAAAGTGCAATTTCCAAGCGGTTTATCTTTTATGAAAGCGTTAAAATCCATCACATCAATAATAAACTCTTCGCCAATATATCTAACAGGTAAATAGTGAACTTCATTCCACACTGGATACAAGTCATTATCTATGACTTTAGTTTGAGCGATAATATCTTTATTATTACCAGAGTGGAATACTCGAACATAAGGGCTAGAGTTTCCTAATTAAATTTAATTAATATTTATTAAATTGAGTGAAATCGATTATATCGATATAATAAATTTTGTGAACAGGATAAATTATATTTACCACCAGCCAAGAGAGAATCGACACCTTTTAAACCTTTAGCACAAACCAATTCTAGTCTAACCACACCAATTGCAGCACCACCTAATAAATGTATTAAATAATTAATTGATAATTATTATTATTATTATTATTATTATTATTATTAATTATTATTATTATTATTATTATTATTATTATTATTATTATTATTATTATTATTATTATTATTTAATTATTCGTTAAAAAAAAAAAAAGATAGGATTACTTTTCTTAACGGGATGGAGTGGAATCATGATAAATTGTGTAGCCAAAGGATTCTTGGAGGCATTTGAAGCATCAACAAGCACAACATGTTTGCCTTTAGCTTCGACATGTTTGTCTTTAGCTTCGAGCACATATGGTTTATCTTTTAATTTAATACGTCCTTCTTTGGTAAGAGACCACTTCTGGTTAGCAGCTTGACTTCCGCTTTTTCTATGATGAAGAACAAGACGACTTCCTGCTTTCACTATAGAAAGGTAGGTTCTCATTAAATTCACCGTGTCATAGTAAGGAAAATTTCACGGGTAGATGTTCATTGATCATCTCCGTGATGTCAGGGATGACCTTTTAACCTATAATAAAGATAACCTACCCGATTCAGGTTCCAGGTATAAATTTGTTTGTTTGTTAACCAGAAAACCGTCATCAAAACGACAAAGCTGATAGCCATCATGTTCAGTGGTACTTTTTTGTTGAGAAATAATAACTTTGGTTCCTTCTTTAACAGCACCCCAGCTCACGAAAAAACCACGTTCAACATCATTGTTTTGAGTGGAGGAAGCCGAGGAATGGCCTGAAGGAGAAGTAGCTGTCTTAATGTAAAAGTCGTTGCCCTGAGGAAACTCCGTCATTATCGTATTATTTACAAGTTTAAATTGATACGTAATTGCTGGATAAACAGCGTTATACTCTTCAAACAGGCCCTTTATAATTACACAAACCTTTTTTAATATTGTTTGAAGTAAAGAAATCTTTTTATAATTTTCCTATATGTAAAGAGAAGCATAACCATTAATCTCTTATAATAAAAAAGGTGTGAATGATTGCAAATCACCATATGGGAAATTAACAAATGAAGTGTGGTTATAATTATCGGCGTACAGTAAGTACGTAAGTGTGAGAATCTATGCAATTAATCCAGTTTATGCTATCCATATTTATTCTCTGCATGTATTCATATGATTTAATGTGGGATCGGAAAATTCGATATCCTTTTCGCAGCCAGCCGTAGACAGTCACTTTACAGACAATTTAGCTTATTACAGCAAAATAATATATGCAATGCAGCTAATAACGAGAATTATTTGTAAAATAATTCATTATCTGGCTGTGAAATTTAATATGTGCATTTCTGGGTCCCTTCGGGACCCGCAACATGCGATGCCGCGCAGGACCAGCACGATCAGCATCTGTTAATTAATAGACCTCCTCTTTAGTTAGTATAGATAACTTTCGTAACCTTGATGATTGACATATTATCCCCTTTTTGTAAAATTTTCATAACACGTTAACATGTTAGCACATATACGTGTTAAGGGGAACAAATTATAAACATTCTTGATAGCACGTAAACGTGTTAGGCTTAGTAGTATCATTGTTGAATAGCACATAGCGTGTTAAACAACTCATTAACATGCCAAATAACACGTTAACGTGTCGTATATAAATTTAAATATATAAAAATGAATGAATTTGATTTCAATAAAGGGGGACAACAAGTAGAGAAGCTCCCTTCGATTTTACTAAAGAAAATAAAGGAAGTAAGCTAGTGTAGTGAGTAAATCAGAAATTATTTTCTAGCAACTATTAGGCCACGCAAAATTATTTTTTCGTTTTGCATAACCTGGAGTTGTCGGATTTTTTTTTTTTTTTTTTTTTTTTTTTTTTTTT
>QKWP01002213.1:32322-80533 GCA_003550325.1 Gigaspora rosea
TTTTTTTTTTTTTTTTTTTTTTTTTTTTTTTTTTTTAAATAAACTTTTGTGGCCTAAATTAATTCATGTTCACATCTAAGGCCACGCAAAGTTAATTCTTCGGTTTGCATAACATGGAATCAGAATATTTTGTTTTTTTTTTTTATCAGACCTGACGGTAATTCCGAAAAATGAAGGTCATCATGGGGTGACACCGGAGTAAAAAATTAAATGCCAAAAATGGAATAATTGGCACGATAGGAAATTAAAAAAATTTTTTTTTTGAAAAAATTGGGTCGGCGGGTTATGTAAAACGAAAAATTAGCTTTGCGTGGCCTTAGAGTTATATCAGTCAAATGTATACGCTCTCCCACCTTAATAGTTGCAGCAGTGATTGTAGTGATCTATGAATTTGATCAAAAACTACGTAGGAGAAAATGACTTTACGTCTAAAAGTCACCACTATCAACTATTAAATTCAACTAAAATCAACCTATCTAACTCTAATAACGGTTAAGCTTCGATTGAAGCGTCGATAAATTTGGCCTGAGTAACTAGGGTCAGAATTAAGCTCGAGCTCTAGATTATGTCACAAGACTCTAATGTGAGGTCACGGGATTTGGACTTTATTACGAATTTCATATATCGAGAGGCTTTATTATTAATTCAAGGATCTCTCCGGATAATTACTAGAACTAACACTTGCTAGTGAGGAGAAAATATACAAGACCCCCCTTTTCGCTTCAATAAAGCATTATTCTTAAGTTGAGTTCTAACCTTCGAAAAAAGTGTAGAAGTGTTAGCTCTAAGAAAGTTTCCTTTAAACCCAAAATCGTTGTAATAAATTACTTATTGAATTTACCTTGCACCCTTAGAATATTCATTATTCTAAGTAAAGTTGTGTCATTAGTTGTGACTTCGTAACGAGCGTTTTGAACTCTGTTTAGTATAACCCAGTTAAAGAAAGAATGATCAAATTAATAACCTTTTATACAAAAACAAAAATCAATTAAACCTTTGATTACCTGATTTATCGAACAATTAATCCATTCCATTTTTAAATTAATTACCCGCATTGTCTTTGGCCACGTGATGATCGTTAATAATATTAACGATTGCGTTAGAGCCTTGCAGCTAGAATAAAGAATTATACAAATAGAGTGAGAATTGAACCAACAAAAGAACTATGCATGTCACAATATCCAATTGGTTTCAATTTTTATTGAACATATGTCCATTTTCAATTGGACATATGTCAAAAAAAATTGAAAACAATTGGACATGCCAACTTAGCTTATCTTCATTTGATCACGCCGCAGTATAAACCTAGATTTCTACCTCTTTAGAGAAATGCTAGAGACAGAGCGACTAATGCAGGGAGACACTTTATGTAATTCACACTAATTACTGTGGTATGCAAGAGTCGGAAGGGATACTGTTATTTGGGCAGTATTTTGTAAAGAGGCTTGGGGGATTGCAATTATGAAAGAGGCCACAATTAATAGTATATGAGGATACTAAGAATTATATCAATTGTATTTCAGTGAAGACACACTACTTCACTTATTCTTTATTCAATAAACCAGAGATTCTTCTCTCTGCTTTTTAGCAAAGGAAAAACCTTGAGTATTTATACATGTTTGTCCAATATAAATAAATACAATAATAAATAAAGAAATCTATATAATCGATATATTTGATATATGCTAATGCTAATATAATGGTTATAATAAATATAATAAAGATAATAAATATGTTAGCTATATCAGATATGTTAATTATATCTGTCAAAACTGTTATGTCTGAAATGTCCAAAATGTCAGACATGTCTGTGATTAACTGAAATGTCTAGGATTACTCGAAATGTCCGATATTTCAGTGTCACGGGTGGCGCAGTATTGATCGTCCAATAAGATTTGGGCGCAGTAGGACGTTTTGCCAAGACCAATCATTCAGTTTTGACTAGTTTGGGCTAGAACGGTCTAATCGAGATGATTTTGGTACCATTCGAAAGCCCTCATCGAGGCGGTCACGGTGGTGGTAGTTTCATTAAAATTGGATTATGGAATCAAGAGTTATCGTCGTTCTACGTTTCATACGTTTTTCTAGGTCTAACAGCAGCAAGACCCTAAAAGAACTTTGAGACCCGGACCAAATCAACCATGCTCTTTTTTGTCTACCAATTCAAGTTTAGGAGTCTTGCATGATTAAAAGGCATTGGTTTGATTAGATAGTGGTGTTGTTAGTAGTTTTTAGCCATATACTCAATACTCACTACTCTTACAACGTGCAAGCATGCAATTATTGATATGGCATTGTGGTTTATATCAGTAATGATAAAAAGGTGAATTAGTATGTATTAGAATTATCACAATTTCTATCATGAATTATATAAAAAATTCTGTCATAAACTTACTCAGTTTATAATATGTTTTAAGATTGGGTTAGAGGTTGGAACCGGATCTATCAACCCGGTTTCAAACCTGGGTCTACTCGAATTGTTAATAAATCTGGGTCTAATTTGAAGAATATTCAACCTGGGTATATGAATACAACCAGTTATATATGAACTAGATGTATGAATACAACCGGTTAAATATAGAATGATTAGTACTCAAATATCGGATATGTGAATTTACACCTACATTTTATACTTTTTGTTCTAAAATTCACTTTTACTAAAACATACCTATGGTGATTTGCACCTATAGTGATTTTACACCTATGTATTATTATCATGACATGATTCGGGTAAGATAAATTTAATATAATTTTTATTGTATATATTTCATTTTTAATAACAATCTATAATCTAACCATAACTACCCAACTATAACGAACCCACCGGAATGATGCAACAACGACAAACCCACCAGAACAATGCAACAAACGACGAACCCACTGAAATAGCACAACAAACATTGACCCGCTGGAACGACACAACAAACTACGAAACCACGAGCTGAGAAAGAAAGCAACCACTTCAAAGACGTTTAAAAAAAGCCTACACGAAGAACTTCTGTCACTTCCTATAAATCAGAAAAGAGCATTTGTTAACTAAATGTGTTTGTAAACAAAAAGGTTAGTAAAATGTGTCCACAAACAAGAAAGCAAGAATGACAAAAGTAATAGAGGTCACCTTGAAGTAAAGAGCCGCAGCACAAAATGAAAAGCAAACGCAAAAAAAAACTACTGATTATCATCCCTGATCACTGTTTATATATCCCGTGATCAGGATACAAAACCACCATAGGTGCGTTTTATAAGAATTGTTAAAATTTACCTTTTTTTCGTGTATTTGCAATTAGTGATGTGCCATTTATATGATATCTGAAAAATTTTAGCATACAGTACGAATAGTTCTTTTCTGAAATCTGATTGGCTGGAACAACGCACTATACGTACCATACTGTATGTATAGTACTGTACGTGGCACATCACTATTTGCAATACTTTTTTGATATTAACTGGATTGTATAATAAACCAGTTTTAGTTTTAAATTCGGTTTTATGGATAATTGGTTGTGTACCAAATCCAGGTTCAACCCGGGTTGATTTTTTCAAATATAATACAACCGGTTTTTAAAAATAAACCCGGTTCCAAACTCTAGATTGGGTTTGCAATGAAATTATTGTGGCTTCTATCAAGTAAAAAATTCTCATACAAAACTTGCTCATTATTCTAATAATTACAAAATGTGGGGTTGAGTTAGTTCAAGTTGAAATGATTATATCTTATATCATGATTTACTATTATAAACCTTACCTCTGGCAATACACAGTGACTCTAATGCATATTATTAATGTCGTCAATATCTCAATCTAATTTCAAAGATACAAAGAGCATATGATGAATGGAAGTTGATCATTTAAATCTCAGTATGCATAACAAACAAAAGTTGATTTTTTTTAAAAAAAATATTAATTCATAGTGATAGATCAATTACGAATTTTGACGAATTTATTACAACATTAACATGCAAATAATCATATGTCTCAATAATTACAGATTTAAATAGATTGTCATTATTGTTCTTATTTTAAATTTTCTCACAGTCTGATTACGAAATGGCAAAGTGCCAAAAATATTTTATCAGTATCGATAACTGATAACAATCAATCAAACATTAATTATGTAACTTCCTTATTAGGAATACAAGGGCTTAAGTATTTTATTATTATTTACTTGATATAAGATTGCATTTCAAAACAGATCACGCATGCATTAATTAACAATAACAAACAGGCATAAATTCAAAAAAAATATCCCACACTATTAGTCAATTACAACATATAAATGTTATTTTTAACAAGTACGTAATAAGATTAGTATCCACCAATCTACAACATATTTACAGACAATTACGAATATATTTCTTACACTATTGTTCAATATATATTACACACATGCTGTCATCTTGTGCCATCAAAATTACCCAATTGGAAAAATGAAAACCATTACCCACACTAAAAAAGAATTCTTCAAAAATCAGCATAGCGAACATTAAAAAAGATGAACGGAAACCCTCCCTTTCGCATTTCATATTACACATTCAACATGATTGTACTGGTACAAGGACAAACAGTTTCATATATCATAATATTATATTATTACTCGGTATAAGATTACATTTTAAAATCAGATCACGCATGCATTAATTAGCAACAATAAACAGGCATAATTTCAAAAAAAAGTATCTCATATTTAGTCATAGTCAAGTTACAACATATAAATGTCATTTTTACAACATATTTACACACAATTATGAGTATATTCCCACACTATTATTTATGTTGTATGTGTCATCATCCCATGTTGTCAAAATCACTATAACACTTGCCTAAATTAGAAAAATGAAAACTATTACTCATACTAAAAAAGGATTCTTCAAAAATCAGCATAGTGAACATCAAAAAAGTTGAACGGAAACCATCTCTTACACATTTCATGTTATACAAGAAACGTGATCATACTGGTATAAACAATATATTAGCTACCATAACATAATGTTATCTGGTGATTTACGGTGATGTGCTTGCAAAATGACTTGAATTTTTGACATAGGCTGTCAATGTTGATACCTTTTTTAAAAAATTAAATTAAATTTAGTATTTGCAGATTTTAAATAGAGACCTCAAATTTCAGCATCAGCTGTAGTAATCAGAATAAAAACAATTTTATGGTACAAAATTTGAGTCCCGTGATCAACAAATTACTTACCTGTATTCAGCTATTAATTTTACACAAATTATTCAGGTCTAAAAAGTTTTACGAGTTTCTTAATTATAAGATTAATAATCAAAATACAGGAATGTAAGATCACGCAAAGTTGATTTTTCGGTTTGCATTACCTGCTGACCCATTTTTCAATTTTCAAAAAAAAATTTTTGTTTTTTTAGACCCCAATTGTGCCAATTGTTCGATTTTTGACATTTATTTTTCAGCTATTCTCATCTGGTGTCACTTGATGGAGACCTTAATTTCCTGTAATTGTCTAATAGGACAGACGGAAAAATATGACTGCTGACCCAATCTTTTGATTTCTTGTTGTACAAAATGAAAAATTAATGCTTAACCCTAGTTGTGAACATTATTCTATTAATTTTCAGTAAATAAAAAAAAACAATCCGACGGATTGACCCATTTTTTCAGATTCTACGTACCATATCTTGCTGCAAATAAGTATCAGATTAGTAGATGTGGTAATGAGATCTTTAGCCAAGTTATTCCTATTAATCTAGTATTTAAAAAATTTGGTAGAGGGCATGATGCTTATTTGCAGTAGAATATAGTAATATAAATAAAAAATCAACTTTGTGTGATCTAATCTAAGTGACTTGTAAATCACAGAACTGCAAGCTTTTTGTAACATGATTCATTAGGGTGTTCGATATACTATGTAAATCAAAATCATATAAAAAATTTATTAATGAAGATTTATCAAGTGATAATTTTATAACAATTAGGCCGTTTGAAGTTATTTTTTCAGTTAACATCACTCCAGCTAAAGTCTCCCCTCCCCCACCTCCCCCCGAAAATGAACAGCCAATCAAAACGCTGGATGACTTTTGCCAGTCATTTGATTTATATCAACCAATGAAATTGCCACCTTTGTTCATTTTATACATTTGTTTCATATGTTCATTTCATTTTACCCCCCTCCCAAGAGTTCTGGAAAACTGATGTTACCCAAAGAATCAACTTCAAACAGCCTTATTTTTAAAATTTAAGCAGGTGCACAACCCTAACAGTTCGATAAAATTTATTGAAATTTTGCAAAGTCCATTATTACATCTTTACAAACAAAGTTAAAGAGCCAATTTTTGAAAAAGAAACTAAATTCTTTCTTTCTTGCCTTTTTTTTCAAGAAAGAAAAACTAGTACATTGTTTCAAGAAAAAAATTCAATATATGGTGCAAGACATCTATACTCAACAGTTACACAAGGTGTTTCAATTTTTCAAATGGCTATAACTTCTTATCTAAGAGGTTTTAAAAAAATCTGCCTAGTAACTTTATAAAGCTATATCAGCTCTACATATATGCCAAAATATCTTTTCAAAATCTCATCAATGTAAGAAGTTTTAGTGGTTTGAAAATTGAAATTTTATATAAAATTTATAAATTTATATATAAAATTTCAATTTTTAAAACACAAAAACTTCTTATGTGATAAGATTTTTAAAAAGATATTTTGCTTATCTGATAGATTGAGGTATTGTGAAGAAGTGGGATATTCTGATGATATTGAAATATCATGTGATCCAGTAATTCAAACTGGATGATTTTAGTACATTTGCCTCCTCTTAATTAGAGGATTTGAATAGTATAAAAATTACTTGATTAGTACCTGACTAGGATCACAAGATCAAAGAAATATAGTATTATGATGAATAGGATATTATAACAATCCAACAACCATGCATTGTAATGAAGCATACATACTTGAGTGCTACAAAAAAACATGTCATGGCTCTTTTTAAGCTAAAAACAAATAAAAAAAATTATAATAGAACTTGCATAGCATATTTAGTACTTTAATTACTTTAATTTTTAACAATTACTATATCATTGTTAAAGCCATTATTCAAAGTACAATTTTCAGAACTAAGAACTAATTTAATCAATATTTTTTTATTTGTCAAAATAAACTCTTAGACCTTTGAAAATTGTTGCCTCAAAATAATGTCCTAGGCACTATTTGTAAAATTAATTGTTGGAAATATATATGAGGACGAAAGCATTTCGAGTTCTAAAACCCAAATTAAAATTTGAAGATGAAATTGTTTTTGACCTATTTTACTTGAAAAACGAAATTATTTGATACTTTTTTTGAATAGACGAAATTATAAGGAACATATCTATATAAATTTTATTTGCTCTTCCTTATAAAAAATTTTAATTTTCTCTAATGAAGACGAAATAGGCCTTTTTCAAAAATCTATTTCGGTGGCATCACTAGTTGGAAATCAGATTAAAATAAAATATGGGTTTCTATTTAGCCCTTTGAAACCCATTTATTTTGTTTAATATAAACTCTACTTTGAACTAACTTCTATCCTTAACATTTAACCCCAAAAAATATAAACAAAAAATTATTTTTTGGTGGGTTAATTTTTTTTATAATCAGATTTTATTTAATAATCAGATTTTATTTTAATAATCAGATTTTATTTTAATCCAATTTCATTTTAATCAAAAGTTTTGTTTGTCTTTATTAATTAAACATGTTTTTTGGATGGGCCAATATATTTAGACCTTTGCAATATTTATTTCACACATTTTATAAAAGAATTATGTGAACAAACCTATCTATTTATATTATAGCAAAAGCAAACACTGTCTATACTTTTATATTTTATTATTCATTGTGTAGTAAAAGCAAATATTGTGATTTAAAGACCATATTTAACTTTGTAATATATTAAATATGCCTTTAGTCTCTTATATTAATCAATGTAACACTATTCATGAGGCTCTTGACAAAATAATTAAATACACTTCTAACTCTTGCCCAAGTTGAAATAGTTTTGCTAAAAGTTTTAGAATTCTAGAGGTATCTCTTAGACATGCTGTAAAAAATAGCAACCCTTATAACTATACAGGCCCATCAACATACTTACTGAGCATGAGGATGATCAACTATAGGCTATTGTATTAATGTACAGAAGCTTGGATTTGGTCTAACAAGATCTGGCATTAATTATTATATAATGGAAATTGTAAAATTAAACAAGCGATTGCACCCTTTTAATAATAATAGACCAAATTATAATTGATAGGTGCATTTTATGAGAGATCACCCTGAGCTATCATTTTATACTCTCCAAGAGTTATCAGAAGCATAAGCACAAAAGGCCAATGCTACAATTGTAAAAGATTATTTTGAAAAACTTAGCAAAATTCACTTATCACTACACAGATTTGGAATATAGATAAAACTGGTTTCAACCTTATTCCAAAATCTAAAAAGTTATTGCAAAAAAAGGTGCATGCCAGGTTCACAAAATTGCACATGAAAATAATACAGAACATATTTCAGTAACATCCACAATTTTAGCTGCTAGTTTATGCTTACCATCTTTATTCATTTATAAAGGTGTTTATACAATCCCTGGTCTATTAGAGGGTAGAGCTGTTATAGAGTTTATGGAGACTGAGTACATGTGCAAAGGTTTTTTCCAAATGTACCTAAACCATTTTATTAATTCTATCGCACCCATTCAACTAGTTCTATTAATACTCAACAGGCACAAAAGTCATATTAACTACATAAGCATAAACTTTTGTCACCAAAATAATATTCTTCTCTTTGTTCTACCACCTCATATGATGCATGTTTTACAGCCGTCCAAGATTCTGTTCACAATATTAAAAAAAGAATATAGTAAAGCATATAAAAGATATTATACTAATAACAATAAATAGTAACTAAGCATATCTTCATGAAGATTCTTGGACCTGTTTTTGTTGAGACCTATACTACTAGCAATTTGCAATGCTTACAAAACTACTAGCATATGGCTATTTAATCTTAGTGTAATTATTATCAATTGTTTAGGCCCTTTTTTATTAACTGAACAATTTAATAAACCTATTAACACATCTTTAATTACTTGCTTAACCAAATCATCTTTGTTTTACTTATCTAAATATTAGTAGTTTAAACAAAGAAAATATTATACTAAAAAATAAAATGTTTTGTTGAGATCAAAGGTTAAAAAACTTAGTGAGGAATTAGAATCTTACAAGAGCTCTCGTATATATGCATTATGTTTAGTGATGTGCAAATGTAGGTTTTTTGTCTTTGTATTGCATAATGTGACATTACGCAGCATGATGCATTATGCAATCCTGCATCTTTATATAATATAATTATTTATTAGTTTTTTATTAAGAATAATATTAATGCATATAATAGTAGTATATAGTTAATTAGCACACTTTCAAATTGCTGAAATCAGAAAAGGCAAGTCATTAGAAAGTTCAAAAGTGGTTAAGTTAAGTTATATTATAATACAGTAACTTACTGTAATATTAAATTAGACTAGTTACAATATATAGTAGTAGAAGTTTGGTTAAGAAATTTGGCTGCTAAAAACTATTGTAGCAAATTGAAAAGGAATATGTATAGTTTATAAGTTCTAATTTAAATTAGAATAAAAGCAATTACATAATTTTAATTGAATCAAATTATATAATAATCTCTATGTGCATTTTTAAATTTTACAAGTCTTGCATTATATTATGCAGTATTATGCATTGCATAATGCAGCATGCATAATGCGTAAGGCACATTTCTAATTATATTTAGTACTTAAGTATCCAGATCCTTAGGCTCAAACTCAAGTAATACCTAAGCATACAAGTTCTAAAAGCCAATCGAAGCTTATATTGTCCCTGCCCAAAAAAAAGTAAAAAACAATTCCATTTGTACAGCTTTTTATGAAAAGGAAAGCTGGCGTTAGTTGAATAAATTGAATGAGAAAGCAAAATGAAAAGCTAAAAAAATTAAGAAAAAAAACGAGACTACAGCTCAAAAAAAAGAAGTAGCAGCCAAAAAAAAAGCAGCTGCCCAAAAAAAAGAAGTAGCAGCCAACAAGAAAGAGGCACTAGCTTAAAAAGGATGCCATCATTTAGAAAAAAGGTGGTGCAATAACTAATACCAAAAAAATTAGCTTAAAATTATATATAAATCGAAATTCGTCAGAATACCCTTTTACTTAAAACTTTAGATTTAAAAATGCATTGCATGTGATAATATTCATATAATAAATTCTGATTTGCCACTTGCTTTTTTTTTATCGTAGCTTATTTTTGAATACAATATTGATCGATAAATATAAAAATTTAAAGATATATACAGACTAGTAAAAATTTTTTATAGTAGAACCCTTAATTTTATCACAATACCCAGTCTCCCTTATGTAGAGCTGCTATAGCTTTATAAAGTTGCTCGCCAAATTTTTTAAAACCCCTTAAATAAGAAGCTATAGCCATTTGAAAAATTGAAATACCTTGTGTAACTGTTGAGTATAGACATCTTGCACTATATTAAATTTTCATAATTAAGTAAAGAAAAGGTACTGTAACTTTGTTTGTAAAGATAAAATACTGGTCTTTGCAAAATTCTAACCAATTCTATTAAACTATTAAGGCTAAGCATCTATTTAAATTTTTACTATAAAATAATCACTTGTTGAAAATTTTCATAAATAAATTTTATTATATAACCATATATAGATTTTATTTACATAGTATATTGAACACCCAATAGCTCATATATTGTAGTGTTATGCTATATCAATAATTAGCTTAAAATATTTGCAGATTGAGCAGATCTAATGCAGCAGTCCCATGATCAATCAGCAGAAATACCAACTGGGATGATAGCATAAGTAGACATTTTATTATAAATATAGTCAGTATTAGCTCTATTTTGTAAACATGTTTGCCATAATATTTCATTATATTAAATATAGCAGCTTATACTGAAATTGGCTTATGCTGAAAATTTAGTTTATTTTATTATAAAATTATAAAATTTTAGAGGGCTTTTCCAGTAGTGTTTTTTTTATAGTTTGGTTAGAGTTTAGATTAGGTTTATTAATAAAAGAGTAAATGTAGATTTTAGTAGGTATTATAGATTTAAATAGAGACCCCAGATTTTAGTATAAGCCAATTTTAGCATAAGCTGCCATATTAAATAAATAAAGAACATTATTGATTCTAAACACATATCACACCCTCTTCATATATCAAATCACTATATATATACTAGAGTTGGGCAACAAATCGAAATCTATCTGAAACTAGTTTCAGTTTTGGCATAATCCAAAACCCCTAAAACTGAAACTCCGAAACTATAATCTAAAACTCACCGAAACTACATTTAAAATTTTAAAATTTATAATATATAATTTATATATAATTTATTATTTAATAAATTATATAAATAATAAAATTTTAATATATAAATAAATAATAAAAAATATATTAATAAATAAATAAATAATAAAATACATGATATGAATAAATATGAAATATTTTATTTATATATATTTGAAATAAAAAACCTTAATTAAGGAAAAAAATCTTAATACATATAATATAAACAGATAATTTTAATAAAAACATAATTATTTAATATTTAATAATAATAAATTTCATCAATATCATCAAGATATTTTATGCTAATTCACTTGGACTAAATCTTGAATAAACTTATTTAATTGACAATTCACGATAGAAGGAGAATTTTAACCGGGGGAGATTTTTATTATAAAACATAATAAAATATGTTAATACAGGAATCATGATTCCTATAGTTTATAAAATTTTTTGAATTTTAATTGCTTGTAACTTTTTATACACCTAACTAATTTTACCAATCTAGCTATCATTAGAATCACAAAAACTAGCTCTACAACTTTTATTAGAAGTCTACAAGATATTAACTTAATAAAAAATTAACATTACATAGTCAGGAATGCTGATTTTTGTATTTTATATGTAATTTATATTAAGTGTTATGTATTTTATTAATATAAATTTTCCTTCTTTCGCAAATTGTCAATTAAATCAGTTTCATCATCTGAATTTTCTATAATTTTTTGATAATCTGTATCTTGAAAAATACTATTTTCTAAACAATTAATTTTAATAAATCTACAGTCATACCTCTTTATAATCACTCCTATATAATCACAACATATAAAAACCTTTTTATAATCATATCTATATTTATGCCCAATTACTAATTAAATATAACAAAAGACTTCTATATAAGCATATCTCTTTATAAGAACTTTTTTTAAAAAAGTTTCTATGGTTTTAAAAGTGTGATTATAAAGAGATATTACTATATATTCTTCCACATAGTTCCTTCTTACTAAGTCAAATTTAATCTTAAATAGTTTCAGGTTTCAGATAAGTTTTCAGGTTTCGGATGAGGTTTTGGAGTTTTGGATAAGGTTTTGCAAACTATAACCCGACACCTGAAACTTTCAGATTTAACAAAAAAGTTTCGGTGCCCAACCCTAATAGATACCCTCTCACTAAACTTAAGGGGAGTAACAAAAATCAGGTGATTTTTTAGGGGGGAGGGGGGTAAAAAAAGTTGAAATTATATATAAGAACCTGACTATTTATATATTAAGAAAGAGGGAGGGGGTAGGCCTCTGATAAAAAATAATCAGGTGATTAATGACACTGCCCTAACTAACAACTATAACATACCACAGGACAGTTCTGTGTCCCTGTGCTCACTGACTCCCTATTCATAGTTGCTTCATTAAGCTAGAGTGTCCAGAATTATTAATTGTATCACATAATTCTAGTTCTAGATTATATAAAAATAAACATAGCGGTCTTTTCATTGGCCAATTGTAAAAATTTTAATAGCTAATCAAAATTTAAAATTAAACCAAATCGTTATGAATAAAAAACCCCTAATGTTTATAATGATAACTATATCTGCGACTAATAAGTGATAGCAGAAGTTTAACCATAAATCATCAATAATTTTAACCTAAATCTATAATATTGTTGTAAACAAATTCTAATCAAATTTTTATTAAAAACCTTAACGTACATTTGCGGATCAAAAAAGAAAAAAAAACCAAAAAATACATTAATTAATACTAATCTATTCTAGAATACTAATAAAAAAAATCATAATCAGAAACAACTTTTAACGATCATTCTAATATAAAATAATCTTTAATTTTATTAAATAATTGGTATATAGATAGCACAACTACTTCACCTTTAATTCTTACGACTCATGAAATCTATAAACCATATAATCTCAACTTTATATTATTAGCTACGATAATCATATTTTCTAGTTAGTTGAGTTTATGAAGAATAAGTTTTCACAAATAAAAGACAATTTATCACACTTATAGGCTATATCTAAATGCCAAAACATAGCTCTCATCTAACTATCGAATTACTTTATGCATTACCGAATTACTTTGATAATTATAAATTGGGAGGTATTTTATCTTTTTTTTTGGTATTGAGCTTGGGCAATTCGTATCTGTCAAACCATTTTTGTAACTGTAAAATGTTACGCTACTATGCAGAACACATTGTGTGTTGACTATCCAATTAAATAAAGCCTGCTATGTTTTTTGTTCAGTTAACCTCAATTTTTAACAAAGTATTTAATTTTAAAACTTTACAATGGACAACACCAAATATTAATTCGAAATTCCTAATGTGTGATGGAAAATATTTTTCAGAGGAGATATTCAGAATAGCACTTTTCATAATGAGATGATTATATTTGATATAAATACTATACTTGGATAATACAAACTCAACTACAATCCGTCCTTACTAATACTGATTATCCGACATGTCCTATGTGCGCACTGGACGTTTTTCATATATATTATTCAATCACTTTATAATCATTTGATAACTTAATTTTTGATCACTTCATATTTAAAATACTCAAATTTTGATCACTTTATTGAAGGCGTTATTTTTGCAGAGTTAAATACTTATTAATTTACAGTTAATAATAAAAACAGTTACATTTAAAAAATCTAATTAATTTTTAGATTTATTTTTAGATCATAACTTTGTGAAGAGGCGCCAGGAGGAAGTTGAATAATGATATTATTAACTGCAGACAAAGGTTTTCGCCATTTTCTATAAGAAGTCAACAATGGTGAATTAGGAGGATAAGGAGGTTTGAAAGGTGCCATTACAGAAGAATAAGGGTGAGCTTGAGTATAAGATTTTAATTTTGAAGGTTTTGAAGTTCTAGCTTTATTTGTATTCTGAATTTGAGATGGAACTTGAATTGCTGTAGGAATTTCAGTTGTAAAAGAATCAGCCGTAGGAACTTCAATTAAATGTGTTGTAGGAATTTCAGTTGCTTGTGCCGTGAGAACTTGGTTTGCTTGTGCTTCATGAATTTGAATCGTTTGTGCTTCAGGAATTTGATTCGCCTGGGTTTCAGGAATTTCGATTTCATAATCTAAAAAAAATTACAAAATGTATAAATAAAACTTAATCGTTGAATATTTTAATGTAATAATAAAAGCATTGGATCTTAAGTATTATAAATTGTATTAAAATACATATTTACCTTGTTCTATATCATTAGTATTTTCTCCCAAAATACCTTCAAAATAATCATACTCATCTAAATCTAATTCATTAGATGAAAAAGGAATTAACATTGCAGTATTAGAAATGCGTTGATCGTCACTAAGTTTGCAATAATCTGCGAGGCTTTCATGTGATCGATGCCCTGAGAACGTTTGTAAATCAGAATTCAAAAGCCCATTATTTTTTAATAATTGAATTGCAGTACGATAGCACGAATAGTTTGTAATTTTTCGTCCATTACTGAGATCAATGCCCGTATGCGTTGCAATATCATTCATCATTTTTCTCAACTTTCCATAGCCCATAGAAGTATCTTTGTACCAGCGCCCTTTTTGAAGATCTTTAACGATAATAGTTAAATTAATTACCAAAATAAATATATGTCGTATTATGTAAACAAACATACAAACCTTGTTTACCTTTATAGGTTTCATGAAAAAAAGGTTCTACTAATTCCGAATCAGGTACTTTTGACAAATAGAAGAGAATATCATTTACAAGTGTGTATTTATTATTAGATGAGTCTGGTGGAATAGGAATATGCCGTGAACTTGTTTTTCCTGCTTATGTCAAAAAAAGGCTCCTCCTTGGTTATTTTTTTCTTTATGCAATGCAAGCTCCAAACCTCTATCACGACGACGCTCAAGATCATTTTTGCAAATTCTATACATATCCCCACCTCGTAGTCCATACAATATGCATAGCCAAAAGAAGACCCTACGTAAAAGCGATTCACTTGTGTCAACATTCATATAAGGATGGTCAAGTATTTGCTTAATTTCTGTTGATGACAAGACGTCTGATTTTTTTGTATCGGCTAATCCTTTTTTTTGTAAAGTACACATTTTTCCATCTAAGGTTTGAAGAGCATGAGGAAACCTGTATCGATCAAAGATTTTTTCTGGTTGAAGAACACTATTTTCTCTGAGATATCGATTGATTGCACTATAGCAATTGTAGACTGATTTGACTTTGTAATCAGAACATCTTCTTTTTTCAACCACGTTACAAACTGACAAAGATAGGTTTCAAGTTCTTCAAAAGAATTGATCAATTCAATAGATTTAGATATTCCACAACTTTTATTGAACCGGTCTATGGCACGAAGCCAAATAGAGGTATTTCGTTCAGTGTTTGAAACAAGCGATGCGTTTTGTAATTTGATAATTTCTTTTTGAGTAGGAAGTTGTGAAGCTTGCAAGAAACTCATATTAATGAAAGTATATGTAATAAAAGGAGTGAATGAAATAATAAAAAAAAAGAGCGAAAGTGAAAACAAGAAGTAAACGAAAAGAAATGAGTAAGAGAAAATTAAAAAGTAAACAATGGAAGTTTAAATGATTAGAAATGATCGATTAATATATATACGAAAAAAGACAGTGCTTATGTCAGACATTACGGATAAAAATGTTATCAGTTAAGTTGTAATGAAAACTGATTATTCCTAGGTACTATATAAATCACGTACATGGCTTCGCCACATGATTTACATAGTAACCTAGCGATAAATCAGTTATCATTTACAACCTAACCAATAACAAGTACTTATACTGCTAAACTACCTTATCATTTATCTGAGTAGACTTGATGGTTCCAATTTACCTATTATGAATTATGTATGAATCAGGTATGACTTAGTTAATAGATCTTTCTTTTAAAATTTGCTTTAATTCAATATCCAAATATAGATTTGTCATTTTGATACAATATTTATATCTGCTATATAATATGATTATCATTACTGTTAATAATAAATAGCATGTATGTTTTATGATTAAAATTAGGATAATAAAGACTTTTATTTAAAGCATCATGCATCGATCACTTAACTAGTTTTTAAAATATAGCAATTTGATTTAAACATTACTAGTGTGTTTTAGTAATTTATAGTTATTGTATGGGTATGTAGTAAATAACCTAGTTACACACAAGTTCACACTCTGTGCCAAAGGCACAGGATTTAAATATGAACCCGTATATGTAATTGGTTATTCAATATACCCATAATTAAATGAAAAAAGCACGGGTTGTCACATAAAAGCGTGCAATAAGATTGCAGATCTACAACAAGCTAGCCAACTACATCAGAAAATTTTTAATGTGAAGTGATAGGATATCATGTAATTGAAAGATGAGCAAGCACATGACCTTTCACCCCATAATGTTATTACAGGTAAGGTAGGGCTAAAAGCATGTAAAAATCAGAAAATGGAGGTCAAATAAGGTACTACAATGGGATTAGTGGGTACATAGGACCCCAAACAATCTACATATATGAGGTCATATTTGAAAAATTGCTAATGGAGGTTCTTTTTTTGAAAGAGGTTATATTTGAAAAGTAGGTATTGGATAAAAAGGTTATATTTGAAAACAGTTAATGGGCAAAAAAGGTATATTTAAAAGAATGTTAATGGTGGTAAAAATCTGGGTAATAAATGCAAAAATTGAAAAAAACAAAAATTGGAAAAATGCAAAAATTGCAATAAAATAGTGTAAAATGGGGGTTTGTTTTAAATTTTATAGAATATATTTATGATGTATGTCAGATTATGTATCAAATTGCTTAATAAATTTTTTTATTTTTTTTTATTTTTTTTTTATAGAAAATGTTGCATTGTTTTTTTTTAGTTAATGTAATCAAGTTTTTTTTTTTTAAAGAACATAATTCTGATTTATTTTATTTTATTTTTTTTTTTAGAAAACATAGAGAATATAATTCTGATTTTTTTTTTAGAGAATGTAATTTTTTTTTTTTAGAAAATGTAACTCTTTTTTTTTTAGAGAATGGTATATTTCAAAAATTTCAAAAAAAGTTAAAATTGGGTAAAAGTCTATCTGATATTTAAAATATAGTTTATATTTATATATACCAATATAAAAGTGCTAACCAAAAAAAAATTTACTATGTTGCTCAAATATAAGCTCACATTAATTATTCGGGGTCCTGGGTACGTATAAGAGTTAGGTACGAAGAATCCACGTCCACAAGTACTTGAACAGAAATTCGTGTGACCCACCCAACCCACCCGAGATGAAGACACGTGATTCCATCACTTCCTCACTTTCATTTCTTCGCTTGCATTCTTCACTCACAGCCGGCTTGCTTCGGCAGGCGGGATTGACCCCACCGACTACAATAATCCTACGGTGACTCCCAGCGCAATCACGATTGCTTTCTCCCGGGATGTCTTTGCCGTTCTGGCCAACTCAGTCAGTTACTCACTTCTCTAGCAAATTTCTGTTAACTTTCAATAAAAATCACTTCCGACCTAAATAACTTGCCGGAATAGCCCATGTAATGCGAATGCTTTTCGATAGGGTGGGTATCATTACCAGCTGCAGGGATGATTGCCATCGATTTGTATTGAGATTACAATTATTGCAATCATTTTGGTTGAAATATTGCTTTACTGCTGTATTTTTGATTTATAAAAGCAGTATGAAAATATAATCAGAATATCTGGAACTATAGACGAAAGAATACACAAAGTACGTATACCTATGGCTTACACATAAAGATGATATACTGAGATTTTCTCAAAACCTTTAGCGGAATAATAGTTTATCGCATAATAATTTAAACTACGTATTTTGCATGAATATATATTTTTTGTCAAGATTGAGAAACAATGATACGATTCATCGTTAATTTTCAGTTTACATATATCGCTCAAAATTTGAAAATTATGTGCAGTATATTGTTTGGCAATCTATGAAAATTTATAATTTATATAAATGTATATTATTTAACATAAATTTATGTTAATTAGATATAAGGATCTTATTTCTCAAAATATAGAAAAATATGTGAGTCATGAAGTTAATAAAATCTTTATTGGAAATAGATGTAATTTAATTGAAAAAAAGTAATGTAACATTTTCAAAAAGTTTTTCATTACTTATCGCACAGGTAATGATTAAGAAACAAAGTCAAATACTTG
This sequence comes from Gigaspora rosea, assembly GCA_003550325.1. Classification (NCBI taxonomy): domain Eukaryota; kingdom Fungi; phylum Glomeromycota; class Glomeromycetes; order Diversisporales; family Gigasporaceae; genus Gigaspora; species Gigaspora rosea. Next base: position 50,871 of record QKWP01002213.1, read on the forward strand.
TAGATGAAATTGGAATCAAATTTTTATAAACCGTGACAAAGCAAAATAAATGCCGAAGAATCATTTTTTTTATATTAATCATCTTTATTATATACTGACAAAATGCTATTAAATATTAAAGTTTTATGCTTGTTGATCTACTACTTATTACATTGATAAAAGAGACACCAAAAAGTGGGATATATAATTTTGGTGTTGCTACAAAGAAGAAATTGGCGATAAGAGAAACAAATACAATACATATATTAATTACAAGAAATTCGCAGAGATCAGATATAATGAAGGATCAAATAAAATGACAAATCCTGACAGAATTTTTATACTAGCGTTTTTTATGAATAAGGAATTAACGTTAGCAGTTAATGAAATTAAATATAATGCGTAGATATGGGATACAGAAGAGATCAACCAAGTTTCCGCTTATTTTTAATAAATACCTCATGATCTTGATACAGTATAGTGATCGGGGTATTTTTTATGAAATTTAAGAAAATAAAGATAAGTGTTTATATATCAAACATTTACTAAACAAGGAAAATTAATTAGAATATTAATCCTGAACGTTGCTATGAAGAAATAATCGGCATTGAGAAATACAACCGCAATGAAATATTAATTACAAGACTGCAAAGAATGACATAATGAAGGATCAGATAAAATGATAACTCCTGATGAAATGTCTTATATATGTACCTTTTATGAAAAGGAATTGACATCAAGAAAAATATGGTGGGTAGTCCCTAACTCTAGGATAAACTATGACCTAATTTTAGTTGTTTCGCCTTTAAATACCTTACAAATAAGGAAACGGTGCAGTAATATCAATCTTGATTAAAAAATTTAACAGTGGCTTCTTTTTTTGCAGATGCCTAAAATAGGAATGAAGATTACTCAACACTCTCCTGATCAAATCTGGTCAATTTCTTTTTATTTCAATTCTATAATCTCATAGAATTAAATAAAAAATTTTTGATCAAATTTGGTCGGGTAAATGCTGAGTAATCTTTAATTAAAATTTAGCATCCGTAAAAAAAAAAAAAGCTATGGCCAAATATTTTTCAATTTTCAGTTCAATATTTCTTAACTATTTATCCAATTCGATAAACTTTTTAATTTCAATCCGCAGACTTGCAGAACTAAAATAAAAAAAATTATCATTGAATTTGAATAGACAGTTGTTGTCGAGAAATCATCATTAAAATTTTATAAAAATTTAATAAAATTTTATAAATAATTTAATATGTTGCAACGAACTTTTTTTATTTATCATAAACTTTAAACAATGATTCTTCAACAATTATCTACACAAATTTTGATAAAATTTTTTCATTTTATTTCTACAAGTCTGTAGAATTAAAAAATTTTTTTATGGACGAGTAGGTTTTTGATCGAAGATTACTCAACACTTGCCTAATCAAATTTTTTATTAGATCTTATTAGGTAAGTGTTGAGTAATAATATCCATTCAAAGTTTAAACATATTTAAAGAAAAAGGTGCGTTAATTATGAATATTTTCTGAAAACAACTATCCGAATTCGATTGAATTTTTTTTTATTTTAATTCTATGAACTCATAGAATTAAAATGATTTTTTTCTTCAAATTGGGTGATTTGTTACAATAAACCTTCATTTAAATTTTAAAAAAGGAAAAATCTATCCGATTTTAGCTTTTTTTCAAATCTTTTTTTTTTTTGAATTCGATCAGGAAGTTATTGAGAAAAACTTTCACAAAGGGTAAAAAAAAAGATTTCACTTAGAATGATAATCATCGATCATCGGAGAATTTCGTAAGGTGCCAGGTTTTATGTATTACCAACACAAATAAATACATAAAGCCTATATGTAGTAACACGGTTGCATTTTTATGCTGATTCAGATTTTCATTTTTTTTCCCTCACATATAAAAGTAAAATGACTGATAACTATTCAGTTCATCATAAAAAATCAATTGAATTAGATCCTTATGACATTGGATACAATTATCAAAACGGAATTGAAATTGAAAAGACGAATGTAAAGCGTTCATTTATTATCAAAGGTCTGCAGAAGTAGGGCATGCTACGGGGACATTTATGGTCGGATATTGTTATCAAAATGGAATTGGAGTTGAAAAGAACGAATGTAATGCATTCATTTATTATCAAAAATCAGCAGAGATGGGGAATTCTGATGGAACATATTATGTTGGATTTTGTTATCTCAATGGAATTGGTGTTGAAAAAGATGAACGTATGGCATTCAATTATTATCAAAAATCAGCTGAATTAGGGCATGCTAAGGGAACACTTTGTGTTGGATATTGTTATAGTGACGGGATTGGTGCTGAAAAAAATGAATATAAGGCTTTCATTTATTACCAAAAGTCTGCTGATATGGATAATTCTGAGGGAATGTTTAATGTTGGAAGTTGTTATCAATATGGAATTGGAGTTGAAAAAGACGAATGTAAGGCGTTCAATTATTATCAAAAGTCTGCAGAAGTAGGGCATGCTACGGGAACATTTATGGTCGGATATTGTTATGAAAATGGAATTGGAGTTGAAAAGGATGAATATAACGCATTCACTTATTATCAAAAATCAGCAGAGATGGGGAATTCTGATGGAACATATAATGTCGGATTTTGTTACTTCAATGGAATTGGAGTTGAAAAAGATGTGCGTAAGGCATTCAATTATTATCAAAAATCAGCTGAATTAGGGCATGCTAAGGGAACATTTTGTGTTGGATGTTGTTATAGTGACGGAATTGGTGTTGAAAAAGATGAACATAAGGCATTCATTTATTACCAAAAGTCTGCTGATATGGGTAATTCTGATGGAATATTTAATGTTGGAAATTGTTATCAATTAGTTGGAGCCTGTTATCTTAATGGAATTGGGGTTGAGAAAGATGAACATAAGGCATTCATTTATTATCAAAAATCTGCAGAAATGGGTAACGTTAGTGCAACATTTAATGTTGGAAATTGTTATTTGCATGGAATTGGAGTTGAAAAGAGCGAACGTAATGCATTTATTTATTATCAAAAATCTGCAGAGATGGGGGATGTTGAAGGAACAACCAATGTTGGTGATTGTTATTAACAAGGAATTGGAGTTGAAAAGGACGAACATAAGGCATTCATTTATTATCAAAAATCTGCGGAAATGGGGAATGTTAGAGGAACTTATAATTTAGGATATAGTTATTGCGAAGGAATCTGAGTTGAAAAGGACGAACATAAGGCATTCATTTATTATCAAAAATCAGCAGAGATGGGGCATGTCAAAGGAATATATAATTTAGGATATAGTTATTACGAAGGAATCGGAGTTGAAAAGGATGAACATAGTGCATTCATCAATTTTCAAAAATCAGCAGAGATGGGGTTTGTACAAGGAACATGTATGGTTGGAAATTGTTATTTTAAGGGAATTGGGGTTGAAAAAAATGAACATAAGGCATTTATTTATTTTCAAAAATCGGCTGAAGTATTTATAAAAATCATTCAAACTATCTATTTTTGCCATATTATATTGTTTTTAATTTATTACTTATATTATCATTTTAAAGTTGGTCTTTTATTCAATCTGTTAGTGCTTTATCAGCCTTGGGTCGTCTCAATTCCAATCCATAATTTTTCTGTGCACAAGAATAACACATTTTCGATATTTTGAATGCCTCTGTGTCATCTTTTGAAGTAATACTTTTGCCACAATCTTCACAAGTTGCAGTGGGGGATGCTAAAGGGACATATTTGGTTGGATATTGTTATGATAATGGGTTGGAGTTGAGAAGGATGAACATAAGGCATTCATTTATTATCAAAAATCAGCAGAGATGGGGAATTCTGATGGAACATATAACGTTAGTTGTTGTTATATTAATGGAAATGGAGTTGAAAAAGATGAACATAAGGCATTCGTTTATGCTCAAAAATCAGCAGAGATGGGGAATGCTATGGGAACATATATTGTTGGAGATTGTTATCTAAATGGAATTGGAACTGAAAGAGATGAACATAATGCATTCATTTATTATCAAAAAGCTGCCAATATGGATTGTCTTCCGGCAATAAGTAGGGTTGGACATTGTTATCGAAACGGAATTGGGGTAACGAGAAACTTACAAAAGGCTAATGAATGGCGTCAGATGTATGTTATTTTTATACCACAATTATAGTTCATGTATTTTCTTTTAATGACTACATCAATTAAAAAAACCCCATTAGAGAACAGAAAAAACTAACAGGTAATTAATTATTATGATTATATTTATTTTTCAAATTATTTAAATATAACGATAAAATAATTTGATTTTAGCGAAAAACAAGAGAATATATGACGATTTAGATATTGACAATGATTTAAAAAAGATGTTTTCTGAGAGTAAATATCCGTTGTCTTGGATTGCTTATAATGAATTTGAATATATCAAAGAGATTGGGCAGGGTGGATTTGCAACAGTGTATTCTGCTAGATGGTTGAATCAAGTCGAAAATATTTATCAACCTGTCGCTCTTAAATTGCTTCATAATTCAAAAGAACATAAAGAAAAATTTGTAAAAGAGGTAATATTATTTGATTATCTACTACTTAACAATTAATATGTTTAATTTTTTAAGCCTTATTTTAACTAACTTTAACGTGATATTTGCAATAAAGATCCAACATTTTTAAGGTGCTATGGAATATCAAAAGACGATTCTTCTGGTGACTATATCCTTGTTTTAGAATATGTACCAATGCGTTCTTTGCGTAAAAACCTTTACTTGATATCATTAATGGAATGGAAACACAAATTAACTTTATTACATTGTATTGCCTCTGATTTACAAATAATTCATTCTCATGAACTTATTCATCGTGATTTGCATAGCGGTAATATTTTAGTGAGTGGTCCAGGCAGTGCATATATTGCAGATTTGGGACTTTCAATATCAACAAGCATAGCATTAAAAGGAGAACGTCATGGTGTTTATGGAGTTTTACCATTTATAGCACCTGAAGTTTTAGACAAAGGTCAATATACAACTGCGTCAGATATTTACTCAATTGGCATAATTATGTGGGAAATTTTATATGGAAAATCTGCAGTTTATTTTTATAATCAAAAAAATGAAACGCAACTTCAAATAGAAATATGCAAAAATGATTTACGGCCACCAATTATTGAAAACATTCCACAATGCTACATAAGTCTAATGAAGAAATGTTGGGAAAGAGAACCAACAAATCGTCCATCAGCAATAGAAATTTGTGAAATTCTTACAGAATGGCAGAATGATGAAAGTATTTTATCAGAGCTTATTAAGTCAGATGAAATATTAAATGTATTAATAGATGAAAGATTCGAAAATATGAATATACTTGAAACATCTGATGACATTTATAAAAGCAAATTTATTGAATACACTACATCACTTTATCGAGGTAACTATTTTTATTATTTTTTAACAAATATTGATTTATTTTTATTTAAACTTATATAATTATTTAATAGATAGTGGATTAAATGAGTTGAAGATTCCATAATGAAACAAAAAAAAATTTATATAACTAAAGGAGTGACATTCATCTGTCTTCAGCATTTGATTGACTGCAAGATTTCATGTGCGATATATAGAATCAACACTGTGTAGATTGCTAATATACGTTTTAAATACAAAGTATTTTTAAAAAAGTGAAATAAATCTAGTATAAATTATTCATTAATTACAGAAAGATATTCATTAAATATTCAATAAATATATGTAATTTATGTATATTATATTTGTCAAAATAAGATCTCAATGTATTTAAGCTGAAATGAAATTTGGATTGAACTAATTAATTATAATATCGAACTAAGTTGTCAGAATCAACCTAAACTTTAATCACAAATTTATTTAGCAGATAATTTATAAACTGCTAGAGGAACACGGAATGGTTTCATTCTTCTATTTGTGTCACTTATAAAAATGTCACAGGTCACTATAAGATTCAATGAATGTTCACCGAATATTCGGATATTCATTTGAGTATTTTGACAAATATTGGATTATCAAAAAAATTTTGCAAATGAATGTTCAAATACCCATTCTTTTGACCGGATTAGGCTTCTAAATCAACAATTGTATTTTCAAACCATATTCTGATAATACACTCTAAATATAGTTTCCTATAAGGCTTTCTGAATGTACTTTCTGAATATGCTTCTGAGTACAACTTTCTATATAGTATACTGATATACAGTTAATAAATATGCACATGCGTGAACTAGCGTACCGTATAACTGCGAAATAACGCACAGGGACGTTATTTAGAATCTTGGCTAGCCAAGTGATCTTTTATTGTAATGATGAAATGATGATTGATGAAGTGAATGATTATCATCATTTTTTCTTTCATAATGCAAACAAGCCTGTCCATATAATGTTAATTTTTCAGTGCATTATTCTGTCTACCCATTTCCGATATTATCCAATGTTCGACCTTCTAGATGGCTAAATAAAGTCAGCTAATGAAGAAGTAGTGGTAATATAAAATTAAGAATTAGATTTTGTGGGCAACTTTTTATACTGAATTGATTTACTAAATTAAATAAATAAAAGGTTCAATATTAAATATCATGATTTATTAAGGTACGGCACATTATAATTAATCAGATCAATTTTATATTTAGTTTTTGATTGATTAAAAAGAATTGGTTTTATTTCTACGAATTTTAATTTTTAATATAAAAATTTTACTATAATTTAATTTATTACAGTAACGACCTTTGTTTTTGAATAAAAACCACCCTTTTTTTTGTTTACAAAAATTTTTTTTTTTTGCCATAGGAATTATAAGCTTTGTAGACGTAAATTATAACAGATAAATTTCGTAGCATGAACTCACATAGGAACTAAAGGCATGGCACATGGATGAACAATGTAACTCGGTTTTTTTTATTTTAATAATAAAATAAATTGAATACATCAGAGTTTATTTATACAATTATATTCAGTAAAAATATATCCACTAATTTAAAAACTACACTCCTAACCGACCACGATCAATATCCATACCATCATTCATACTGATCTCAAATACTGTATGAATTACAATATCATAAGATCAACTCGTTGAAATAAAAACCTAAAAAATTCAAAGCAAATGTCAATAAAATCGTCAAGTTTGAATTCATTTCGCACATTCCGGTTTCTCGTCTTAAAAAGAAAAATCTACAAAAATGTTAGCTATCCGAAAAAAAACAAAAAAGTTTCCAAATTCTCACCCGATCAAAAACTTTCGTCGTCAAGTTCCAGTCCGTGTACCAATCCGCAAAAAAAAAAATGTTAGCCAATTTAAGAAAAAAAAATAAAAAATCAAAACTGGTATTTATTTTGTCCCAGTTTTCTAATTTTCAGATCTCTATCATAATCATAATCGTGTTCTAATGCAGAAAGGTCCTACAAAAAAAAAAAGTAAGTATTAGCCTTATTCATTAAGGAAAAAAAAACCGAAGAAATGAATAACTGTACTTATCGTTTGTCCCAGTTTCCAGTTCTTATCTGATTCAGATCTTTATCATCAAGTTTCAGTTTGTGTTCATATGCAGAAAGTCAAACAAAAAAAAATGTTGGCCTTATTCAAGAAAAAAAAATTTTTTGAAGAAATAAAAAAAAACGGCAATTATCATTTCAGAGTTCAGTTTCTTGTTCAATCCAGATCTCCATCGTTTAACTATTAAGTTATAATTCGAGCTCGAATGCACAATGAATTCTTTGCATCCATCCATTTCATCATCAATTTCATTTTCATGACAGTTACAAATGATTCCACAATTAGCGCCATGCGTCTTTCATCAGATGTTCGGCCGCAATATTTTTATGTTTATCAACTCCAATCTCATTAAATGTTTCATCGGTTTATCCCATTTCGGACGCCTTCTAGTAATGAATGGACGCCTTAAGCTAATATTTTTATCATTTAGTTCCATTTTCATAGCAACATCCAAGGCTATTTGTTGCATATAATTATCCGTCTCAGCAGATCTTTGATATTCAATGAACGTTTGGTGTTTATCAATTTCGCATCCAGTTCTATTTTGGTAGGTGTGGCCAATCTAAGGTCCCCAGTATCATGATTCATATCTGTTGACTTTGTTGAATGATTTACGCTTGGTCTTTGTTTTTAACATTATTCCATTAGCTTGATTTATTGTTATAACTAAAAATAAAATAAAATAAAAAATTAATTCACAGTAAATTAAAATTATTGACGAATTTTTATATTCTGCCATAATTTAACCTTCACTTAATGTGTAATATGTGGTCATTTTCTTACATATACAGGACTGGAGAAGAACGTTCACAGTCATCTTGTAACTGTGGCCACGATGCGCTTTCAATTCTCCAGTTTTACCCCGTATAATGCCCTCGACTGCCGACAAGTGAATTTATATACGTTATGGTTTACTAACGCTAAGGAAGGTTCATAACCGATCTTTAAAAAATCGGCAGACCTCAACTAATAACATCTAGTTTAAAATAATTTAAACATCCACTTGAAAGAAAGTCTACGGGTGCCTCATAGAAAATTAAATTTGGTATATTGCAACAGTTCCCTATCTAAAAATTCGGCAACTTTTAACTTACATTTAATTCTTTCTTACAAAAGTTTTACTAACAATGTTTCGAACCTTCCGCATATGGGCAATTATCTATTATATGACATAAATGTTTACTACAAAAACTCTAAATTTCCAAAAAAAAAAAAAAAAAAAATCAAACCTGACCTATACCAATATCATCTTTAACCTTTGCATAACCAATTTTCAAGGCACTGCTTAATTTCCTTTTTCTTATTTGCCGGTAAAGTGATAAGTTGGCTACAGATAGATCTTTTTATAGACAACGGATAAGTTTGGTAGTGGATCAGATACAGCTATTTATTATGGATTTCATATATGTGAGTAAATTAGGCGTAAAATAATGTCTTATACAATATTTCAATTGAATTTTTGTAATTCTGATACATCCCGAAAAAAACCGATAATCGTATAGATCCTGTAGACGCCCTGAGATGCCTGAGCCAAGGATTTAAGACCACCTTTGTAAACACCCGAATCCCACAGCTCTAGATTAAACTGATAAATATATTAATAACAAATACAGTTAGGAAAAAAAATTGAATTTCTTTTTCGTTTTGATGAACAACATATAGTCGATTTACTTGGAATTTTACACGTACTCATTTGTTGTGTTTCTTCAGTAATTTCTTCTCATTTCCACGACAATTAATCAAATACTAACCCTAACACTACGTGTAGGAACTAACTTTCGGGAATTGAGAGACAACTCTTAGTAGTTAGGGTATGTAGGGTATAACTACGTTGGCATTGTTTATCTGATAACCATATAATAATGCCAATGTAGTTATACCCTATTGGATGAGACACGCATGGGTGACCACTTGAGTAACTCTTGTATAAGTTCTAGCTTGTTGAAAAGATCAAGTCATATGCCTTCGTTAACCCATGAGTTTCCAGACCGTAAAGACTTACTCGTATAACGCGTAAAAAAGGAACTAACTGGACTGTATGCTAACTTGAACGATCTCGTCTACACTTATTAGTTATTTCTGTCCTTGTCTGATGTGGAGGATTTGATTATAAGAGGTTGATTTGCAGCATAAGAATATTACGAAGGCGTTCTGTGCATATCATACATACGACATCAAATCAATCTTCGTTGTTGAGTAGAACTTTTTCAATAAATTGATTACGCGAATTTTTGTTACACGAATTAAATTGAGGGTTTCCGATGATTTCCGGGATCGACGTTTCTATTTATACAGCGTAGTACACGTCATTAACAGCAGGGACAGTTAAATGATTGGCTATCCTGAGTCAGCATTACGTCAACAAAACATGATCATCAGCTAATCAAATCAACCAAAATAATTAATATTCGAATAAACGATTTATTGCTACGTAACAGGTAATAAAGCTTTATTTTTTATATAATTTATATTTTAAATAATAATTCTATTTTATTTCAATCGTCACTGAACCTTCAGTGAATTATCTTTTTTTTTCTTGTTCACAATATTAATCATAAAATACCACCTATATTTATTTACATATATATACAGTACTTAAACCGAATCGCCATTTAACTAACAAATTCTAAAGCTAAATTAATATATAATACGTATTCAGAATTAAAAATATCTGGTATAGTATATAATACGTATAATATATAGTTTAAAAATAAAATAAAAAAAGAGTAAATTAGGACTAACGTGTAAAGATCATAATAGTACGTAGAACTTGTAAAAAAAAATTTCTCCAAACCAAAATTAATATCATTCTAAATCTTTATTGCGTACAAAACTATTTTATCGGATACCTAGTATAAAAGAACATTATACATATATATTAAATAATTTATATAAAACTTTTTTTAAGATCAAAACTTGTACTAAATATCTTATTTAATTGTTTTTAGTATTTATTGCTTATAAATAACTAGTATAACTAAAATTTTTTGCATATTTCATAAAATAAGTATTAAAAGCACAATACCTTCACTCTACGATTCTTTTACTAAATCTTTAACTCGACTTCTTACTGCTTTTTACCACCCAACTGCTGAAATTTTATTAAACTAATCGTTTAACATTCTATGCATTTCTTACTATCCTTTATTTGAAGCAGAATCTTAAGGCCGTGGGATTCAGAGTGATTCAGTGGATATTGTTTTCTACGCTATGAAAGTTTCAAGTTTGCTTAGTAACTTATTGGCAATTATCTTATAACACAAGTAAATAATACAAGATATTCTAAATACTTTAAAATAATATAAAAAAATTTTTTTATAAGTTGTGTAACGTTAAACCACATTCCACATAGTGGGCACTTCCCTGCTGTTCACGTCATTCTGACATTTTTGAGACATTAATAAAAATTCAAACGTCGATACAGTAAATTATACCGACATTTTATATTGAAATTTTGAAAAAATTGTCAGTATAGAAAGATTTTACAATGCTGTCGTTATAACCAGATGTCGGTATAACCAGAGCGACATGTGGTATTGTAAAACCTAAAAAAAATAAAATAACAATCGATACAACACTTTATTAATAAAGAACTTCCTAGCAAGCTTCTCTTTGTTGAACCATGGTGAATCATGCCGAATCATGCAATAAAAGGTAGATATACTAAGAGTTGAAGTATTATCTACCATATAGCAGAAAGTAATAAAAATATATTGATTGCTTAATTTATAAACTTTAATGTCATTTTTTTTAGCTTTTCATCTTTTTTCTTTTGTTATCCAAATAATTAACTTGTTTGTTTCATTTAAAATTTATTGGGCTGTTTTTGAAAGTTATAAGATGTTTGATTCATTTTATATTTGATAATATGTATAGTTTTGTTAATTATAGATAAAGTATAAAAATGGTAATAAAGGGCATGTAACTTGTTACAAGAAACTTTTTTAATAAAGCTCTTGCATTTATAAGCTATATTTTAACCTGGGTAAATAGTTTTATTCATTTACAACGTGAGTTAGTTTGCTTTGAAGTTATGAAAGAAATTGTATATATTTAATGATTATCTATCTGTTTTCACAGAAAGTGTATCACATGGATAATAAACCATTTTATGATTAACCAACTGCCTCATGATCAAACCTGTATATTTCTGAAAAATACAAACACCCTTGTTCTATAATACAGAATCTCTATAAATAATATCTTGAGTAACTCAAATAATAATAAAACTATTGAATAGAATTTTTTATTAAGTTTCAACAAAAACCCTGCTAATAAATTATCAAACACTTGCCATATATACTCTTTTTTGACAAGATAAAAAAGTCTGCATTTTTGAAATAATTGTACTACCAAACTAGTAAGTCTTTTATAATTATAAATCTATATTTGTAATATTAATAGTAATAGTACTTAAATAAACTTTTTTTTACAAAAAATCATTAAAGACATGTTAAACCATTAAAAATTTATACTTTTTGAGTGCTTTATACTATATTTATTAACTAATATTTGAGATTTTTTATATTTTTTGATTTTTTTGTGCCAGATTTTTACTAACCAAATGAATTGATAATCATAACCACAAAAAAGAATTTGTCAATTCTTTCTGAATTAGATAACTATTTGTTATATATTAACTCATGTATTGGACTGTATACTGTAGAGTATTTTGTGAAATTAATAATTTATTTTTTTTAGATTTCTCCAAAATGTATACATCTTTTTGAAATTTTCTTTCCATTTTATGCAGATCTTTGTGCTTCATTTTAAATTGAAAAGGCCATATTATAAAACTATTCTAAAAACTTTTATATTAACTTTGTGTTTGAATTAAGATTATTGTATTATATAGTAGTATTTTATTGCTTTAACTTTATTGTTATTATGCTCTGATAAGTTCTGTTATTTACAAATCAAATAAGTTGGCTAAAATTTTATTTATAAATTTATACAAAAAAATTATTAAATAATAATTTGCTGTTACCTAAATAATAATTAAAGTATAACATAATGCAAATTACATATAAAAATCACTATAGATAAAATGTAGTATCTTGTATTTAAAACTTTTTTCATAATAAGTTACATTAGCAAATTTATAGTACCAAAATCTTTCGAAAGATCTTGCATTACTGCAAAATTTTTCGAAAGATTTCGCATATCGCAATATATTTTGAAATATTTTGAAATATATTTCGAAAGATTTCAGGTTTGAAATATTACAAAAATAGGTTCAAAATATTTCGAAAGTAGATTCGAAATATTTTTCAAAATATTTTGTAACCGAAATAATTCGAAATATTTTAGAACTGGCTGGATAGGCTGGATCAGTAAATCTGTAATCTGGGTCATGCCCAGGACGCATTGGACTATTTTCAAAATACTTCGAAATTAATCTACAAATTCTGTATTACAAGATCAAATCAGATTTTTGTTTATAAATTAGATCTTCCTCACCTTTTTTTATTAAAATTATAACTACAAAATGTAATTATTAATTGATTAATAAAGAGTTAGAGGATAGACCTCGTTGTATAAAAAAAAAAAAAACTAATTCACTTTTTTATAAACCACATTCACATTCTACAAGTTTATATTTTCTCGACAACGTGTTTACAGAGGATTGACTGTATCAATTCATGAAAACCTATAAATACAGGAAATATTCTCAGAAAAATTTATACCAACAAAAAAAAATTCTTTTATAATTTTCTTAAAAAGTAATCTCAAACTTAACTCTTTCTATAACAAATTTAAATAAAAACAACTATCATGAATCAAAAATTATTTATCGTATTACTTGTTATGTTTTTCGGTGTTTTAGTGCCATCTATAAATGCTATTCCTGCTGCTGCTCCTGAGGCTAGAAGAGATTGTCCTGAGCTACCTCCTTTTTGCGCCGGTAGGTTTTAATTTATTAAATTTATTTTAAATAATTACCAATTTATTTAAATCTTTAAAATTTTATTACAGGTACGGAAGTGTGTATATTTGATCTGAACACTCAAGAGTGTACATGCACTTGCTGCAATGACAAGGGAGAAGATTGCAAGCAAAATTTCCCTTAGTTAATAATATTATATGACAAAGTTTTGAAAATTTTTTCCCTTTTGCCATTAAACGATTATAATTAGAATTACACAATTTTATATTTTCCTGTCGTTCAATTAATAACATTTTTGAATATTTCTTTTTTTTTTAATAAAGTTGCGGATATTGAATTATAAATAAAATAAAAATAAAAAATTAATTTCAAGATAAATGTATTTTTTCTAATTTGGATTTGCGTAAATAGTGTTCTAATTCTGGTCCGAAAACAGAATCATATCTATAGATTGGAACTACATAATCATTTAACCTTATAGCACTTTGCAATAAAGGCTATCTGCAGATCATGATGTCATGTGAAATTATGTAAAATCAGCTGATTCTGGTAGATTTTTTAATTCTCGAGAATCTTACAGATTCTAGTATATTACCATAACTGTTACATAATTGTTCTATTTTAATTTCAAAAAAAACCTTCACTAAAAAAATATTCGTTAGCAGGCCCTCTGCTTATAGTAACGATTTGAAATAGCATATAATATATCAATATTATGATAATTATTCAGTAATACAAATTGCGAACCTTCTTTATGTTAGTGAAAGTCTGGTAAGAAAAATATTACGGCCATATAAAAAATGGTAAACTGTAATCAATCCATGGCAGAAAGTACGTGGATGGTCTAAAACTTTTAATATCGAGATAATATGAACGTAGGTGAAGATTATTTGTTATAACTTATATAGTATTTATAACATTAAAATTCTATATAATTTATATTTTATATTACAGGTGTTACAAAATATTATGCAAGAAAATCCGAACCTATATTTGAAAGAAATAATTTTACAAATGGAAATTCAGTATGGCAAAACTGTTTCAATTTCTACCATATGGCATTCATTAGTTTATTGTGGAATAACATAGAAAAAAGTATTTATTTTATTTATATTGATATAAATTAATTCTATAAATAATATATTTTTTAAAAAAATTTTAGTTGCATAAAGCTGCAAAGAAACATAATGAATTACTTCAAAGTGCCTTTATGGCCCAAATTGGATCTCAATATAAAAGTAATCAATTAGTTTTTTTAGATAAATCATTAAAAGATGAATGCACCATTTCTCAAGGGTATGGTTATTCTGTAATGAATACAAGGGCTGTTCAAAAAGAAGTATTTTTCATGGCAAATGCTATACACTTTTACCAGCACTTTCATTAAATGGCATTATTGCAATTAAAATTATGAAGGGTAGTTGTATCAAGGAAATTTTTGAAATATAATTATTATACTATATTTACACATATATATATTAAATTTAATCTATTTTAAGCTACCTCAAATGAATACATTTCCGTATACAAGAAGTGTGTTAATACTTGATAATGCAAGTATATATTATAACAAAGAATTGATTGAATATTTTAAATGCATTTGGTGTGCAGATTGAATTCCTTCTACCATATTCACCTAACTTAAATCCTATTGAATTAGCCTTTTCATGTATAAAAAATTATTTAAAACAATATCAGTACTTCATAGAATATTGTTCAGACCCTGAATACCCATTATTAGTTGCATGTTCTCAAATTACCTTTTCAATTTCTAGCAATTTTTTTAATGCAGCAGGTTATAAATAAATTATTTGGCTTATAATTTATTGTATAATATAAAATTCATATTATATTTATTAGCATATTCATGAAGGGATTGATATGTACCAATTGTATCTACTTTGCATTTTTCAAAATTTTCATATGATACTTCGAAAGTAGTTGTATAGAAATTTTTTGTCAATCAAATTCTAATAAAAATTTCTGATAATAGACTTCAGTACCTTCATTTTCATCTATATGCTTTAAAAAATCTTTAATCATAGGTAATATCATTTTAGCAATTTGTTGTGAAGGTAAAATAGGAATTTGAAAAAGTGCACCATATTTGTTTTATGCAAAAAATTGGACCAGGTCAGCACAGGTTTGAGTCAGATAGGCACAGGTCAAGATCTGGATTTGTACAAGTATAGTCAGAATTGGTATTGTAGACCATGTGGAACCATATGCTAGTACCAATTGAATGCAATAGTTTATTAGTCAAAACAGCACAGTATTTGGTATAGAACTGGTATGGGCAATGAACATAAATTTGCATGCCACTGTGATAATAATGTGGATTAGCTATTAAACTATAAATTTACATAAATAATTAATATAAGATGAACAAGCTAACTGCATATGAAGTAAAATTTTGAAAGAATTTTTTTTTGCTAAGTCACATAAGAAGCTTTATTAGTGAAATTATGAGATTGCTCTTTTTTAAAAAAAATCATTTACTGATCTTTCGCTCTTCACAACAACCCATATCATGAGCCAACATGTATATAACATACACATATGTGCTATTTCATATAATCTATTACATACTACCCTTTGTTGTAATGTTATGTATTTTTATCATGCCTTTCTATAAAACATTCCTGTGCATGCCACATGATCTATTTTAAACATTTCTGTACTATCACCAGTACCACTTTTTTTATAGGGTAGTATAAGTTTAAAAATAGTTATATACTTTCTGTATTATACTCAAATAACAGCTGCATATGCCCACAATGTCCCTGTGTTATTAACAATCCTATATTATCAAGAAAGAAATTAAATTAAAAATAAATGCATAGCATCATTCTTATAATTTCTAAATACAATATGCATTTTTAAAAATTCAATTAGCTTCAGATACTATAAACAAGTAGTGTAAGTTTATGAACTAATTTTACAATGCTAAGCAATAATTCATCTAGCTTACAGGTACATGGACTAGTGACTTTGAAATGTTTATTGAAGTAATAATTATTCAGACAAAAATTTTTAATGAGAATGCCATGATTATTAAAATTAAATTATATACGTAATGATTTATAAATAATTTATAGATATTATATGGCTTCATAATCGATTTCATAAGCAATTTACAACTAAGAAAAGTAATTAAATATAGTAATAATTTATAATTATTATGCAGTTTTAAAAATGTTTCATAAGTGATTCATAAGCAAATTATAGCTAAGAATAAAAATTGATAAATCAAATATTAAAGTTCTGAAGTTCAGTTCAGTTCAATAGAGATTCAAGTTTAGGTTTAATGAACCTAAACCTGCTCTAAAGTTCAATACTGAACTAAATCTAAACTTAAAATTATTGAACATGAACCTAAAACAGAACTTAAAAAAAGTTCAGTTTAGGTTCAGTTCAAGGTTCATGAACATGTTCAGGTTTATAATATATGCACATGTTTTCCTAAATTACAAAGTTAGAATCAATTAGTAAAATTTAGAAAATATAGAATTTTGTTAATAAAATTATACAAATTTCTATGTTTTCTAAATTTTACTAATTGATTATAACTTCTTGCACTAAGTAAACTTGTTCAGCACCAAAAAAACATCAAATTGGTATATTTTATTTTACTTTTCTTAAAATTTGAAAAAAGATGCTTAATTTTAGAAATTTTTATCAAAAATTCAAAATTAAGCATCTTTGACAAAAATTTAAAAAAAAAAAATAAAAAAAATAAAATATAAACATAATGTATTTTTTGTTGCTAAACAAGTTTACTTAGAGCAAAAAGTTATGACAATTAGTAAAATTTAAAGAATTATAGAAATTTGTATAATTTTATTAATAAAATTATATAAATTTCTATAATTTTTTAAATTTTACTAATTTATTCTAACTTATCGCACTAGGTAAACTTGTCCACCACCAAAAATACATCAAATCAGCATATTTTATTTATTTTTCTTAAAATTTGAAGAAAAGTTGCTTAATTTTGAAATTTTTATCAAAAATTTAAAATTAAGCATCTTTAATCAAATTTTTTTTTTAAATATTAAAGGTGAGACCTTGCTTTTATTTTTATTAAATTTAATAAAAACTTTTTACAATACTAAAAGAAATTTCATTTTTTTAAATCTAATGTTAAGAATAAAAACTCAGATATATATATAAGTAAATCTAAATACTTATCTGTAGGGTTCCAAACTAGTTTAAAAATCTTCAACTGTGATCCATTAGGTAAAAACTAGTTAACAACTAACTGACTATCTGAAACTGAAACCAATTATCTAATTAAAATAAGTTATCCGATTGTAATAGGTACCTGGATACCTGATTATAATCAGGTGATCTGAATACGTATTTATAATCAGATGACCTGGATACCCAATTATAATTAGATAACACAGATCCCGATACCCAATTATTTGCTATTTATTGACCTGCAATCCAGAGCTATATTGATTATTATAATTCATTTATTAACAGTGCAACATATTCAATTTTATTTCAAAAAAAAATTAATTATTTCACAAAAATATGGACTGGTACAAAAAGGTTGATATGCAAAGATCATTACTTAAATTTCTTCTACGTATAACTATGATACAACAAAACTCAGAAATCAAATTGGGTAAGTAAAAATTTATAAAGATTAGAATCATTTGAAATTTAAATTTTTCTCACAAACCTTATTTTTTTCCATATGGACGAGTTGGAACAAGACCAAAGTTTCTTGACCAACAATAAAAAACAATGATCATTCGTGTTTATCAGTACTTTTTAGCTACCCGACAAAGCTAGCAGCAATGACAAATCTTAAAACTACGCAAGAAAGTTGCTGAGGTTCTTGGAATTGGAGAAGCAACAATCGCATATAGTTGCTGAGTATTATAAAGGCAACAGTGAAGAACCTTCGCCACCTAAAATTTACGGCTGGCCAAAAAAAAAGTTGGATAGTAATCTTGTTGGACTTTTGCGCAGACTTATTCTGGCTGCAAATACATCTAGTTCCCATTATCCATACCAGTGTTACATCAAAAGCTTGAAGAAGATGGGTTTATTCATTCAAAATAGTAGTTACTTCGTGTGCTGCATTTGTTGGATTATTATAGTTGTGGTGAACATTAGAATATGTTATATGAATCACAAGAAAATGTTAGCTTTTATAATTGTTATTTGAAATATTGGTTTGAAAATTTACAATGAAATAATAAAGTTCCTACTAGACATGAAGCCTTTTTAGATGAGTTATTTTGTTATTTGAATCATACAACCGACCGTACTTGGGTGCCGAATCATGGAGTTGTATATTTTTCTAGTCACGGTCTATTAATTGTAATTTTTGGTACAATAATTGTAATGCATAATTGTAACACTAATAAATTAATGATGAAACTATTCCTAATTCATTATATTTGTGCTAGCATCAAAAGAAAGAAAGCAAGCAAATGCTAATAGTTGGGACCTTTTAAATATTAATTATCTATATGCACAAATCATAGGTTTAACTTATTGATCACTTTAATCAACTGATTATTTATTAACCGGATACCCGGGTTAATCGAATATTTATTTATAATCATTTATTAAACAGATATCCACTTATTACATTAAAAACCAGTTTGACAAAACTATTATCTGATAATAATTTTTTCAGTTTGGGTAATAGGTTATACAGTTACCCAAATAATAGGTTGGAACCCTACTTATCTGTAACCTAAACCTGATTGCAAGTTTTAAGAAAAATAAAATAAAATATACCAATAATGTATTTTTTGGTATTAAACAAGTTTACTTAGTGCAATAAGTTAGAATCAATTAGTAAAATTTATAGAATTATAGAAATTTGTATAATTTTATTAATAAAATTATACAAATCTCTATAATTCTTTAAATTTTACTAATTGATTATAACTTCTAGCTTTAAGTAAACTTGTTTACTACTAAAAAATATATCAAATTAGTATATTTTATTTTACTATTTTTAAAATTTGAAGAAAAGATGCTTGATTTTGAATTTTTTATAAAAATTTCCAAAATTAAACATTTTTTCTTCAAATTTTAAAAAAAGTAAAGCAAATTATACTATTTTGAAACAAGTTTACTTAGTGCAAAAAGTTATGATCAATTAGTAAAATTTCAGTAAAATATGATTTTTAATAATTTTATTAATAAAATTATACAAATGCTATTATTCTCTAAATTTTACTAACTAATTTATACTTCTTGCTTAAAATAAACTTGTTCAGTATCAAAAAATATATATAATTTTATTTAGACTTAAACTAGTTTGCAAATTTGGTCTAGCCCAACCAAACTTATGATCGAGTTTAAGCTTAGTATAAAGTTTTAAATAATAAAATTTAGAGTTTGAGCTTAATTTGGACCAGACCATACACAGACCAAACCTAGAATCATTAGTTCATATGATACTAGCTCTAAAAGTTCAATACTAAACCTGAATCTGAGCATTGTTGACCTATAAAAAATCACAAAAACGAGCATAACTCTGGAACCAGTAATTCAAATTCAATGAAAACTCCACCGTTTAACTTAGCTTACTGAGATAGTTTGAATGAGCTATAGTATATACTTGTACAATCTCTAGTTGACAAGATAGGAATTATTAAAGATTTTTTTTGATCAGCAATCTGATTGGCTAGGAGATTGCTGTGGGCAAAAACGTTAGATCTGACAGATCTAAAAGATGTAGTTTTTATAGCTTATATTCTAGATAGTCCAGTGCAAAAAGATTTGTACTTAAATAGCTTTAATCACATATTTTTTGTGCAAATTAATTTTTGATTTTTTAATTTAATATACTTATTAGGTTACCGGATTAATAAAAATAAAATTATTTTGATTATTTTATTAATAAAATAAAAGAATTTATTAATAGTAATTTTTTTAACAATATTTGCTATATAATTTACTATAGTAATCTATAGTAATTTATATATACTGTTATCCTATATCCACTTCTTTAAAGATATTAGGTAACTAGAGTGATCTTAGACAGTGAACACTTTGTGTAACTTCAAACTTTGTTACTGTAGTA
Organism: Gigaspora rosea; assembly: GCA_003550325.1. Lineage (NCBI taxonomy): Eukaryota > Fungi > Glomeromycota > Glomeromycetes > Diversisporales > Gigasporaceae > Gigaspora > Gigaspora rosea. The sequence continues at coordinate 71,327 of QKWP01002213.1, forward strand.
TATCTAAGTCAGTATGGCGTTTTTAAGAAAACTTAACAAAGAAGATTTAAGGCAATTTGCAATTACGAAAGAGGCTACAATTAAAAGTATATGAGGATACTAATAACTGTTTGATTTGTGTAGTTAATAGTTGTTTTTATTATTGAAAGAGTATGAAGACTCGATGTTGAACTTGAGGTCCACATCGGCTGCTTTTATACTTTTTGAAATTTTACAAATGTAACGGTCAATATCTTTTACATGTGTACTATATACTATAACTATTATTAATAAAATATATAGTACAACTAGTATAAATATAATATATGTAATAAATAATATATATGTAATAAATAAAATATCTAGAATATAAGCTATAAATATGACATCTTTTAGATATGTCAGATCTACGATTTTTGTCCGCAGCAATCGCCTAGCCAATCAGATCGTTGGTCTATTAATAAGTATAGGAGTAAATATTTGACAACTCCTATCTTGGCAACCAGAGGTCGTACAGAGATGTACCATAGCTCGTTAGAACCGTCTCGGTGAGCTGAGTCGAATGGTAGTGGTTTCATTTAATTTGGATTAGTGGAGCATAGGTTATGATCACTTTTGTGTTTTTCTATAGGTCAACAATACGCATATATAGTAAAAAAAATCAAATTACTTTACTTTAAAGCTTAATTTCTTCACAACTGGTGATTCAATTTTGCTCAAATTTTAACCATATCTTTATCATATGCATATTAATGCACTTGCATAGTACAAGCTCATAGAACTGCATATTGGTTGCAAAAATATATAAAATATCTTTTTTTTTAAAAAAATTTTTTCCTTTTTTCTTGAATATAGCAAATTGTACATGCAAAACTATTAAAATAAAACAATATTAAAACAATAAAAATAATATAATAAGTTAGATTAAAACCTATTTTATTTGATATTAAAAAATTTTTAATAATTAATCAAAAATATAAAAACTTTTACTAAGAGTTAAATTATAAAACTTTTTGAGGTACAAATCTTTATGCACTGGACCATATCTCGTTTATCATAGTTATATTATTTATTACATATATTACATTTATTATATCGAATAATATAAAATGTGTCTATAGTGTTTTACACCATAGGTAAATTAAATTTACAAATCTGTATAACAAAAACAAAAATTAAATTTTAATAAAACAAAAAATAAATTTTTATTAACTTAGGATTAGAGTGAGACCTAGAATGGGGCAGAGAGTATAGTTTATACCAAAATTTAGCAAGAAATTTTTTTTATTAGAGCCCCAAAGGTGGTTTCATAAGCAAACTTTAGAGATATGAATGTTTTTTTAAAAAATAAACAAAAAAACTGAAATTTTATGTTATACCTAATCTTAAATTTTGATAATAGTTTTGTATAACATAGTATAGAACACCATAGATGCATTTTAGTAGACCTATATTATATTTATACTATATATTTTATTAATAGTGGTTGTAGTACATATTACACATATAAAAGATTACAATTGTAAAATTTCAAAAAATATAAAAGCGGCTAATGTGGACCCCAAGTTCAATATTGAGTCTTTATACTTTTTTAATATATAAATACAACTATTTACCACACAAATCAAACAGTTAAAAAAATAAAAATTTTAAAAAAAACTCTCTCCTGTACATTATCAAAAATCAGAAATAAACAAACAGTAGAGATAAACAACAAAACTTGTATTACAAGCCTAACTGTTACAGTGATATTTGGGCCTTGACCACTTTACACAACATAAACTCTAACTATATTAAGGAAAAGGAATTACTCCGCAGCCTTTGCAATACCAACTTCCTTCAAAAACCTGTTGCCGACTATGTCGGCAGCAACACCATCACATGAACCTGTCAACGACGACACAAGAGAAAACCGGATACCAATAGAAACTGATATAGAAGACGGCCAATACTCCAACGAACAACCTAACAAAAGAAATCATAACCGTCATAACGCCTGCCCAATAAAAACTTCCAATAACCTTTATGCGCCTTTACTCTCAGACCCATCACTCGAAAAAATCCACTCAGAAAGTGGCGATCTCAGTTTACCCCTGTCAACTCCAGAAATGACGTCACAGGACGATCACTCATCAAAACAACTCACTTTAGTCAAACCCCAACCCAGAACCCGATCCCATCACCCCAATTTGTACTCCAACAAAATATTCCCATGCAGAACGATTCTGGCACCTCAAAACAACCCACTTTAGTCAAACCCCTGACCCAGGATCTGATCCCACCATCCCAAATTGTATCCCAACAAAATACTTCCACGCAGAATGAATCTGGCACCTCCAATACTATGGAAATCGACTCAGATCAGGACCCCAACCTCGGAAAGGACACCTCATTGACTGGAACTATTACAGAATCTGAAGATATCCCAAAAACCTATAGTCAAGCACTTACAGGACCGGGCACCTCTACCACCACCTGATGCACCCAACATCCCGACCTCGTTAGAACTATCAAAACTTGGACCAAATCGATCTGGCTTACTTTATTCGACATGAAGACAGACCTCTTCGATCAAAACCTTTGGACCAAAGACAAGATTATCGAGGCCTTTGCAATGCCTCCACTTCTTGAACAACTTAATAAACATAAACTGCAAACCAGACCAACCCTAGAAACCATCCCTCCTGCTATAGAAGCCAAATTATTCCACAAAGACCGGGCCTTTTTCCGGACCTTTACCAGGCGACATGACACCCGTCCCCCACATCAACGGCAATTCGTCACCCTGCTGAATAATGCTACAGAAAAATTCAGAAAACAAAATGAAGCTTATATCATTAAGAAAATCAACTGAGACCAAATCTTTGACCTACTCAGAAAGAAACTAGCAATTGACTTCTGGACAAACGAGGAATTCACCAACTTAGACCCATATGAAATTGCCTGTTACACACTATATCTAGCGGGCTTCGCAAAGATCAAAATCTGCCTAGAATTCGAAGCCTTACGAAAATTAATAGCCAACATCAAAATGAATTTGCTACAAAAACTGCCAGACACAACTGACGAGATAGACAAACAACTCAAAGATGCTCTACCTTTTTCACTCCCGCTTGAAGACCGTAGACAAATTCAAGCTGTCGCTATTACCTTACACCAAGCCTTCACCTTCGACCTCCTTCCTAAAATATACATCGCTGATAACAGGACTTCCTTACCGGCACACCCAGCCGACCTGAATGAAGCAACCAAAAACATCTTCCCAATTACTACACAAGATGAACTAAAGAAGTTAGGACAACACAAACGGAGTCTTCAGGAGTACTACATTTTTAGTCGTATACCCTCTACATACTTCGCCCTACCGCCGAGAAAACCTCTCTTACCACTAACCCCAAGACCTCACCACTCAATTACAAAGGCTATTTCCTTTCTACCCTACCAGCGGTGACCACTTCTGAGAAAATGTTAGATGCCTAAGGGCGGTATACACTTTCCATACCCTACCTAATGACTACTTAATTAGCAAAAAAAAGACTACCGGCGAACCCGGAACAACTCGGCCTAAAGGAATTCTCCTATCCTATTAATAACATGGAAACACTACTAAACTTCTTCCAAATACTTCCTAAATTCTATGCGAGACCAGACCCTCTCCCAAAAGCATATGTCTCTTTTAACTACTCTGAAAAACCAGATCTCCCATTTGACCCAACCCAAGTGACAAAAGTAAACTTGACGCTACCTATTAAAATGCCGAAAGAGCTAACAATCGCTGAACGAGCCTTGAGACAAAACTACTTCTTCCAATCGATCCCCAGTGAATGGATCGAAATACCTCCCCCGGAGGTCTCCTCAGATGACCTTCTCAAACTACCATTCAACAATGACCAAATTAACAAACACATAAAAGAAAGGGTCCCTTCATCTTCCCTAACTTTTCCTATTACTAAGCAATCCGATGTCCCAAAGGCAATTGAACTCCTGAGAGAGTTCTTTACTTTTGATTTCCTCCCTGACCTACTATTCAACGTCCTCACTTTAACTTTTTCAAGTTGGAACCTTTTTGGAAAGCACCCCCACCTACAAAAGACATCGACATGACTCCATCAGAGTCAAACGAGAACAACTCTACCCTTATCTAACACCACAACTTCAGAACACTCTTACCCATTTACAAATACCAACACCAAACCAAAACGATTTACATAACTTTAAAGAAAAAATAAACACAGCCACCCATAACATTAGAGGAATTAATAATCTTACTAAACTTCATCTCTGAATAGACTTCTGCTTACAAGAAAAACTACATATCGTTAGTCTTACGGAAACCAAATTAAAAGACAACCCCAATGCTACTACCAATCCATACTACAAAATCTCACCTCCAACTACCATCCCACTTCAACACAAAGTAGAGAAACCAGTTTGGGCATGGCAATACTCGTCCATAATACTGTTACAAGCGACTATAGCCTTCTATATAGTACTTGCAACACAGCACACAGCGACAGGGATCTTGTAAGGGTCAGAGAAGATATGAAGCGGTGTGGAAGTAGAATATTACTTCACTAGAGCGGTTCAGTTTATATTTATTAATTAACAAGAGTATTATTTATTTAGCAAAGATATATTTTATTAATTTAGATAATAATATTCAAGAGATACAATTATTTAAGTATTGGAGGGAGGAGAAAGGGAAGTCTGAGTCTAAGCTAAAAGCTTGTGGGTAGAAGGTCAGAAAGCTAGGGTTTATATATCTTTTTAGGAATACATTCGTGTAAAAGTATAAAAGTATAAAAGTATAGTAATAAAGTATAAAAGTATAAAAGTATAAAAGTATAAAGGTATAAAGGTATAAAGGTATAAAGGTATAAAGGTATAAAGGATCCTTCTATATTATTCTGTGTCTCAACTATGTTATGCTAAACTATTCTTAGAATGTTTTAGATTTTTAATAATGAAAAACCTATTCTATAACAATACTATACAACCTTATATACATGACATAAATACCCTCCCGGGTACAGCCATATACATCGACTTCTTCATCCCCGGCAATAAAACTCAGATTATATTGATATACCTACCTTCCAATAACAACGAACTGTCCACTCGTACACAAAAACAAATATCACTTTGGACCGTGGAAGCTAAAAAGAGAAATTGGCATATTCTCCTTTTGGGAGACTTCAACACCAACCCTGACACCCACAAAAAGAATAAACTACTGCTCTTCTCCGATCTGTTTTCAAATAACCTTACTAGTCTGTTAAACTTTCACAAAATTTTAGAACCAACCTGGCAAGGTCGAGGCCTCAACTCCCAAATCGACGATATCTGGACCTCATCCTGAATCCTTTTAGATTTTGACCCTCCACAATTGACTGACCCAACAGGCATATCTGATAGCGACCACAAAATATTGATCACAACCTGGTACACAAACTTCACCTCAACAGTACTTCGAAACAAAAAGAAGAAACGGAAAACCTTCTGCTATAAAAAGGCAATGACCGAAGACTGGGAGAATTTCCATAACAAGACATCAACTCTACTAAGAAACGCCAATTTCACACCCAACATAACCAATCCTGATCAATTAAACAAAAGCTGGAACTTGTGGTCAAATGCAATTCAACAAGCGGCAAATCGTCACATCCCCAAGACCATTATTACTACAAAAACCTTCCACTCTCTTTCCCTAAAGGCTACAAAACTACATAATGCATTAAAACACATAAACAAATGCATTTATTCCATTTCACCTTTGCCAAACCTAATATCCTCCCAGATGCACTACACTTACTTTCGACCATTAACAAACATCTGACTAAGGCCTTACAATCAGCACAACTTCCTCCTTTCTCTCTAACTTCCTTAGCTTTATCCGCCTCACCCCTCAACTCCCAAGACACCTACTATGCAGCAACTCTCAAACACATTAAAGAAATTAAATCGATTATATGGAAAAGTAGAAATGCTGAAGTATACCTACAACAATCAGAAAAAATCAAATTCTACACCAACCGTCGCTATAATGATTTTAAAGATAATACTAATAGAATGATAAACAGTATTCTAAAAAAAGGAAAAGATCATATTAGTTTTGACAAAATCGTTACTCCAGACTCAGTAATTACGGACCCATCAGAAATAAAAAATGCTACACGAACACATTTCAAGAACTGGATGAAACATAACCCGATGAACGAAGAATACTGGGAAGAATGGAAACCCCATTACGCACCGAAAAAAGAAATCCGCCTGATGATATATAAATACCTATTACTACCGTTCACAATAGAGGAACTCAACGACGTCATCTCAAAAGCGCCAGAACATAAAGCCACTGGACCAAATGGTATATCAAATGAATTACTCAAGCGTCTCTCACCTCCCGCTTTAGAACAACTACTAAAAATCTTCAACGCATGTATACGGTTAGAGGAAGTCCCACAAGCTTGGCTAATGTCTAACATTTGGACCATACCAAAGAAAGCACTCTACAATTTCAATCTTAAAACTACTCGACCTATAACCCTAATCGATTACTCAAGAAAGATATTCACAAAACTCCTCACCAACAAACTTTCAGACACACTTTCGCGATACCAGGTTCTCTCACCACTGAACTATGCAGCTCTACCCTTCCAGTGTACTATCCAACCAATCACTCAACTCTCTTCAATTATCGAAACTGCTACTACTCAAAAACAAGAACTTTAGCTCTTACTACAGAACATGTCAAAAGCCTTTGACTCAATCCATATTCCTACCCTTAGGAAAGCCATAGAAAGGATCAAACTACCCACACCCTTTATAAATCTACTAACCTTTACACTTTCTAACCGCTCCAACCAAGTACTAACTAGCCTTGGTCATACTAACCCCTATGCCGTAGAGGACAGAATAGACCAAGGGGAAACAATCTCTCAAATCCTCTGGATCATTTACTATGACCTACTCATAACCCGCATCTCTACCGAACATACCGGATTCAAACGAACCCTTACTACAACTACCCAATCTAAAGAAATATACACATCCATAATGGCCTACATGGACAACTCCATCTGGATCGCCCCAGACAAAACAGCCCTAGAAAATATTCTCACCACTGCTAACTCCTTTTACAAGCTAACAAACATAACTGTCAACCCCTCGAAATCGATCCTAATGACGAATTCCAAATCAAACGATAAAACAATAATATTTGACAACCAACCTATCTCAGCAATCCCTAACTCAAAACTGTTCAAATATCTCGGCGCATGGTTTTCACTCAATCCCAACCCATCTTCATCTCAAAAAATCATCATGGCAGAATTCAAACAATGTATCGAAATGATGAAAAGAGCAATCATCACAGAAAAACAAGCTATCTACCTAATCAACAACGTACTGACCCCAAGACTCGAATATAGATTATACAGTTCCTTTCTTACCCCTAACCAACTAACCATTCTGACCAACTGCAGCACTAACCTGGTCAAATCCAAAGCAAAGCTATCAAGAGGAGTACCCAACTCCTTCCTCTTCCACCCGAACATCTACAGCCTAAAAAACATTTCTATGCATCAACCAACCATACTAGCGAAGAACCTCCTAAAAAATATTAATCACCCCCAATTTGAGAACTCTTTCCTCAAAATCAGACTACAGGATCTACAGGACTCAACTAAAACACACTCACATATCTTTCACGAGACACCACTCTTCTCTAGAAACCAACTCTACACACACCGCTCAATCAATCCTGGCAATTCACGTCACCGATATTCAATTTATCCACAATATTACAACCTACTGGCCAAAACCATTACCGAGGAATAGTACATCAATCAACGATATAATAATATATCACCCGAAATCCCACCATTTGAAAGAAAAGTTGAACCACTATGACATCAGATATATTGAACAATTTCTAAACTTTAACAACACAGAACTTCTTAACTAGCAGAATTTCCATCACAACATTGGAAAAATACCATTAGGAAGAACCCCTCAGTGGTTCACTGAAATCCAAGATCTCATTTCAAACAACTCTAATCCCACAACACAATATATAAACCCGAACCCCTTCACCTTAACAAAATGGGGACCAGGAAAAATCCCATAGGTAATTACTTCTGACCTAACGATTGGGAAAATTAGCCGTACTACAAATCAATCTGTCCATATTCGTCACTATACAAAAAGCAATAACAATAGGGCAACCCCTTGCCCAGGTTGCGAATTAAAGGACCCAACCCTCAAAAAGAAAACTTTTACTTTATGCGTAACAAAACTTTGTATACACAATACGAGTATCCTCTTGTAAAATCATATACACAGATCTCAACAATATAAAATCAGCACTTACCACCAAACCCACTTAGGACCCGTCCCGAAACCCTAACGACACCCACAAACACATTAGCCACAACATAACGAAACACACACGCCCACTTACTGCTTTTTCAGACTTCCAATAGAAACATGGGAAAACTTAACTAACTTCACAACAAATCTCAGCGAGCAGAAATCTACATCTTTACCATAGCACATGATAAGGATACCAATCAACCACTCACAATATGCTCATTCTGAGATTCATTGACCACCTGGGGCTGCGCAAACAACTACTGGCCTAGTACTGAAAACGCAGCACTTACCCTATTCACCTTTATATCTAAAAGTTTCTTCCTCGGAACCAATATCTCAGTCTCTTCCAACAACCGTAAATTCATAACCCTAATAGAACAGGCATATAACAATCCACCCTACCGGCTTCTATTCCTAGAAAAAACCAATATGCTCTAATGCTAATTACCATCAGAGCAATCGTCTCAAATTTAAAACTAGAATTCCAATTTGATCGAGATTTATCCCGTCCTCAGAAAATAGACAACTTTTTAAAATTGGACATTACTCCCCAATATTACCTTCACAATAAATACTGTTGACCTATAGAAAAACACAAAAGTGATCATAACCTATGCTCCACTAATCCAAATTAAATGAAACTACAACCATTCGACTCAGCGCGATGAGACGGTTCGAATAAGCTATAGTACGTCCCTGTACGACCTCTGGTTGCCAAGATAGGAGTTGTCAAATATTTACTCCTATACTTATTAATAGACCAACGATCTGATTGGCTAGGCGATTGCTGCGGACAAAAATCGTAGATCTGACATATCTAAAAGATGTCATATTTATAGCTTATATTCTAGATAT